>JAULCA010444337.1:0-10545 GCA_032360845.1 Crassadoma gigantea | reverse complement strand
CTGGAGTATACTTTCTGGGAAATGCTCCAAAGCAAACTTCATAAGAACTATCTTGTAAACGTGTGTCTAATTTTGAGAAGTCAATTGTTTGCTGATATGGGGTATCGTCTGCGAGAGACGAGGTAGAGTGTTATAGAGTCCAGCTAATATTTCTATGCTAGTGCGCGCGCTGACCATTAATATACTCGAGGGTTAAAGAACATTAAAAAAAATCAACCTGAATTTATTTACCGCTTTTTGTTATAAACATCATATTGTTTAATTAGGGCTTCTATCTTTCTTGGTGCAGATTTTTTCCGATACACATGCGTAGATGCCCTACCATAGCAACAGAATTGCGTTGCTATGCAGAAATAGTCAGTATATGGTGTTTTGGGACAGTTAGCATGCAGAAATGAAAGTCTCTACATGTGACCAACAAAAATTACTTCCTACGAATGAACACAGGTATAAACATGTTTTAGCGTGTCAAATACTTTTCTCGTTGTTGCGTGCTTTCAAAAATTGACGAGTGTTTAGTTACATTCCTTCACAATGGCATATTTTCAACCAGATAGCGAAAAAACAGACGATATTCACACATTCTCATGTGAAAATACGGGTTTATGTCCCTCTTTACAACGCCATATATCCTAAACCAGTTGTTGAATTAATTTGAAATTTCATATTTGCATACTTCATTTATTCTAAATTACGAATATAAAATATAAATTCAAAATCCCCGATGAGGCCGAAAATGACCTTTCGCGCCCCTGGTCGTTTCCTTATCCTAACCAAGAAACCAA
Source organism: Crassadoma gigantea (assembly GCA_032360845.1). Classification (NCBI taxonomy): domain Eukaryota; kingdom Metazoa; phylum Mollusca; class Bivalvia; order Pectinida; family Pectinidae; genus Crassadoma; species Crassadoma gigantea. The sequence goes on along the minus strand of JAULCA010444337.1, from coordinate 9,760 downwards.
GAAAATGCGTTTGGACTGACCGCCATTTTGAAAATATTAATTTTCCCCTGAGCTTTTCAGACGAAAACGAATCTGTCAGCCGGATTGAGCTGTTGATAAGACAGAACTAATATTATGACATCTTGGCGTCCATTAATCTTCATTTTCATGGACCATGTTGGATATAAATCTCTCTTAATGGCGCATTCGTATTGTACAAAAATATATTGTGCATTTATTACTTTATGATTTCTCAACATTTGATAATTTTGATAAATACAACGAACAATTATTCATTGTAGCGGATTATTATCGGTTGTACGGTATAAAAAGGAACAGTGGATTCGAATTCATACGCATTGGCATCTGGAAAATCCCATGGGCAAATGAAATGACTCAACATTTGGTAGTTTCGTTTAATCGAAAGTGAGTAGAAACTGCAATATTCTTAATTGAATCAAGATAAAATTAAAGTAATATTTGGTGTGAATTATTAATATATAAACGCCAAAACTAACTGGATCCAGAAAAATGGCTAGTTTTAGTTGACCAAGGCCATAGTTTCTTTATCTGGTTCCCCAGTGTCTGTCAGCTTAATCTGTTCAATCGGTTATTTTGTCAAACAAATCTATCACGACCCGAGTGTAATGCTAAACAACGGTATTATTTCTACGCTATAAAAAGCTCACAGCGGACAGATATAATATCACCTGGCCCTGGGGACATTACAAAGACTTGAATTATAGTTCAAATATCAATCATCGATTAAATGAATATTTTTCGTTAAGAAAGCAATTTTATTGGACGAATATATGTATTACAACAAGTGCATGTTAGTGACTATAAATGGTATTGGGTAAAGCGCTGGACAGTTAATTTAGAATTTGTATTAAAGGTTACCTGCCTATGTTGTAACACAATGTACTTAGGGATACGAGCCATAGTTATCAACGAACGTAGATGTCTATCTCGTTATTTGATTGTTTTAAAGTTTTTGTTAAAACGTAGAGCAAGGGATTAGATAAAAGTTGTTTCGATATCCAAATTGATTGTTATCGTCAGGAAGCGGAAGATGTCGCCATTCTGGACTGTTCTTGCACTATATTTTGTATTGAGCAATGTCAGAGAAATTTATTGTCGTCTGTTGGTGCACTCTCATACAAACAAATTGGCACAGCTTAAAATCAATTTCTTTAAAACGAACTGATGGTTCATTGAACATTAAGTCTGTCGCATACGGTTTCAATACCAGTACACAATATCTTTTTTGACCATCAGTTTTCCATTAACATAGACATTGTACAATAGCTATGTTTATGTAGTATTTTCAACTAAGAAATACAAACAATTTGTCTTTTATAATGTAAATAAGCTGACCGCTCAGGTGAAACAACCTAGTCAGACTAGTGTTTAATGTCTGGTCAACTTATTCTTACATGACTAATATTAGTGGGGTATGTTGACAATGCCTTGCCAAGTTCGAGTTTCACTGCGAACGTTATGGAATATAACAAAACAAACAGAAGCAAGCATTAAAGTTTACGTTTTATCGGCGTGCTGATCAAACTGACATTGAACAAAAGTGTAAACGTCGGAGATGTGTAACCGAAGGCGGGAATATAAAATAAGGGCAGGCATTTTATCTTAGATGCACCCCATACAGTCATTATTCGTGTCATTTAAACACTTGCTATAAATTGTTTTTAAATAAAGGCGTACTAACCTGATGTGGGTAAATTTGATTCCACATGTCCGGTTTCTGTGTCACTATCCCGACCCCCGGGAAGAAGAGTATCGGTTGCCATCGGTGTCGTCTGCTCGAAATCAGTCATTTTTAGTCGTTAAACGTTATCACGATCACATGTGTGTTTTATAGCTTCATATCAAATCTGTACAGCAACATTAAAGTTGATCCTCGTCATTCGTGTCGGCACATTGTCCTGGCTCGTGTCGAATTTCTTCTCTCTTGCCTCTTTATTTCCATTCAATGGGTATTGTATTTAAATACTCCAAGCTACTGACACATTTCATAACACAAATTTCACGGGTTCAGTCATAAACACAAAATTAATGGATTCTTTCTGGAATAAATTTAATTTACACATGCCAATACATGGTATATGGATGTAACTCTTCATACATGTATGTACAGTTCTTCGGAAAAAACCATCGTTGCACCAATCTGCATCCCTGCAACCTACAGCAAACTGCTACTCCACTCGAGACTCAGAACATGAGTGTAAACATTTTGTGCGGTGTGTATAGCCACTGGTTTTTACATTGCTATATATATATATGTGTGTGTGTATGTGTCCTCAGTGTTTTGTGAACAGGTATACACGTCACCTCAGTTACCTTAGCGAGACTGCGTAGTTTCCCAGGTATGCCAGGTAAACTGGTTTGATAAAACCCCAGTAAATTTGAAACTGCAGGTGCTCACACACCATTCACTTACACACAAATCAACACAAAACAAACAATTCGTAGATACAGAGGGGCTATACTACTATATAGTCTCAGGTTTAACGTGACACCCAACGTTCTCTCGTTAACTGTTTTTTGGTAGTCAAACAGCGGAACAGAACTCTTAAATTACATTTTGTCGTCACTTTACGTTAAAATATCCGTGTTTTATACTTTTTGAATCCTGTCTCGATTTGTGACTAATATCAGCACAGTAAGATCATAAATGCGACACGAGGCACGCATACGTTAAAGCCGCGTGCTCGTGACATGCTCCGAATGTAAAGACCTTCCTCGGCTCCCGCCTGAATCCCTGATGAAAAATTTCCGCGGATTATGGGCAAGGTTCCACCAACAAGATTCAACAGATTGGAGTGTAACTACAGCCTTTATGGTGAATCTGCTGTTTAACTTAACTTAATCAGCTACACTTAGTCAACACGTCCTTAAATTCATCAGCACACGAACGACTATCTACAGCACCAACAATATGCTAGGTCAGAAGTCTTTAAACCATTTTAGCTGAATGCTTCACACAACAAGAACATCACTCTCTGATTACCAAATCAGCCGAACTATCACTGCGCTATACGTTAGTCAAACGTGTAAACGTGTACGGCTAGCAGCCGTATGGTCATCCCCGCAGGCGAGAAATGCGGTGCTCGTCAGTAACACCTAACACCTCCCCTCGGCGACGAGAGCGGTAGCGTATATACCCTCACCGGCTATGGATAGTGTCAAATTAGATCATCATCGTCCCTTATCGATGTTATCATCGTCGTTATATTTCGTTTGCGAGTCGATTGAATGATTGTGATCGCACTGTATCTATTATATATCATAGCCATTGTGTTGTGGTCATTTCACGCCATGCAGAGCCCGTGAATAGGGTTTTGTGTAGTTTTGTTGTTTGTTTACCAGTTTAGCTGGTCAGCGAGTCGGTAATTAATTTCCTTTCATGTCACAGACAGCTGACTATGTTTTGACGTTTCCGTAGGCTCTCCGAATATTTGGTTACATTGTAGCATACACATACAGGTATAAACATACATATACTGGTATAAAGAACACTGAAGCCTTGAAATTTACGTGCAAATGGTCTTAGATTGTAATACTATTATTTTTTCTCAGACTTTATTTCTATCTGGCCCACTTCAAATGGTTTATCACAAGAGGGTAAAACAATGATCACACTGATTCTTCGTGATGAGTAAATACGTATATATATACAGACACCAGCAACTAGGCAACAAGGTACACCCTTCCTTTACACCTTGTCCAATCCTTATAGAAATGTCTTTGCACGTGCATTAGTCCTTATTATACTGCATACCGAAAACAAAAGTGCATTACCTTAGTATTTGCTAGCCTTTTCACCGAATTTTTATTATGTCTATTAAAAAATATTCGCACGGCGTTTATGCGCTATGTACAAGTAACCACTATCAAATAATGGTAGATTGCGCTTTCATTTCTTCATTTCATTAATTTTAGACTCTTTACATGCGTTAGATTTAAGATTTCGGTTTATATACTCATTGTCAGGGATCATTACTGCTACAAAAACATAAACTTACAGCAATTATGAAACAAGTTATCTCAACTTATGATAATCCTTGTTGGCCCGACTGTTGGGGAGGAAACGGAATACCGGAGAAAACTCACGTGCCGGCAGGTGAACCCATACCTTTTAACGTCGGGTCGGAGAATCGAACGCTGGTCACCTAAGTAAAGGCAAGTGCGCTATCGATTGCGCCACTTGACCACCTAAGATCACAGATTATAGTGGTATACACAATGTATTATTAAGCAATGTTATAGGTGATTGACGGGGGTGGGGGTGGGGGTGGTTCTGAAAGTACCTTTTAAACTTGGAAAATGGATAAAGTATGTCACAGACAGCTGTTTCGTCCTGGTTGGCAATCCAAATTGTCTAGACTATTGTGTAACAGAGAGTTAATCCCTTTATTTAATAATATATAATAGAGGAGTACAGAAGAGTTTTAAATGAAATAATCTAAACGTGAAATAACTGTTTTACCAAGCCTATGACACCAATTATTGGAGATACATACAGGAGATATGTCTTTTCTACCACTATAAACCATGTTTATCAATTCTCAGACGATTGATTATCTGCACTTCCGGTTGATAAATAAGCTGTGCAGTTGATAAACATCTTCTGGTATTTTGATTGGCTGTATATATGCACTTTGACCCCGCACTACTTTTCGACTGTTTTGATTTTTTGTTATATTATCAAATGTACACTTTTGATATACTATTATTTTTTTTGAAACGAAATAAATGTTTCATGGCGCTTTAAACTTATTTCATGTGTTTTGAATATAAATGAGTTAAACCCACTCTTGAATATATTACTACTCGTGTGAAATAGGTGCATGTTAACAGATACAGGCCAGACAGCCAGCCCCCGTCAGTTGGAAAAATAGTGGTAGAAATAATTTACGTAACTCGTGTCGGTCGAAAATATGTTTATCTTACTCTCGTTAGTTAATTTTCAAACTTTAAAAAGATACTCGGTAAACCTCGTGTCATTTCAAAAACTAACTCTAGTTATATAAACATGTTAATTAACCGACACTAGTTGTGTAAACTCTATATACTTGATATAGTGTCTACACTACTCGTGCACTCTATATAAATTGTTAAACATTTCATCAATTCTAAGTTCAGATGCTTTTAATGTGTGGGAAGTCTTTTGAGTTTCTTTCTGACGCTTTAGGCCCAATTTACCTTTCTGTGTAAAGGGGTCGTTACGCCTGGGCACACAGACAGTGACGTATAACGTACAACGGCGCATTATGTAAATAAAGTGCTGCATTTTAAAATAAACATCCCTAAAGGAACATACACAAAAACGATTTTCTGATGTATCGTTTATTTACAATATAATATATGAAGAAAAGATGACATTTTACTGTGTCGAAGTATAATATGTATTTTTTTCAGGTTCGCATCGTATCCTTTATATACACCATAAAAATATCTATTTATTTAAAGATCCTGTTCCTCTGCAATACTGTAGCACATGGCAAATTGAAGTCCGGGGTTTGAATCCCAGTCTGACTGCGCAGATTTCTTTACTCTTCGAACACGTTTGTTGATTTTATTTTTGTTTATTTCATCTCCATTATATTTCTAATAAAGACCCTCGAGATATACTTTCCGTTTCAAAACATATATCAAAGCTATAGTTGTGTTTGTAGAATAAGTTTCGAAAGCAAAGTTTATTTTTTTGGTATTGGTATGTGGATCCTTGATTGCCTATCAAACGCTTCCCTACTTGATATCACAGGGACATGAAACTTTGTTACAGCTATATTTGGACCTAAACAAGGGTGATCAGAATAGATTGACATGTTTTAAGGGTTATGATCGACTTTCGGTAAAACTGCAACTCTAATGATTATACAGGTATACGAGAAGGGAGGAATGCTCTCGATGTCAAAAAACCCACCTACCTTTCTTGCATCAAAACCACGTTTCTAGATGATGTACGACAAAATACTTAGTACCGTTGGAAAGATGGATAATCATTTAAAAATCTCCTACATGCACGTAAAATGTATTCCCCACCCGCGGGTGTGATCTCCGTTTCTTTCAAAAACAAACATCATTTCCGAGTTTCAAAAATTTCGCAGTCATAGAGCCACTTTCTGTGTAACTATGAGGTTGACGTCTTCCACGTGCCGAAACTCGTGGTGTGATTGACTTGATGCGTAGCCCCCTTCCTTCCCCCTCCCCCTCCCTAAAATTGGTATGAAGCTGAAGTCAACCTCATGAAAAAGTAGCTCGATGGCTGCGAAAAACTTTGAACTCGGAAATATGGCGAGTGTTTTTGGAGGAAACGGATACCCTGACCACGGAAGGAGAATACATTTTACGTGTGTAAAAAAAAATCCTTTTGTTCAAGCGTACTAAGTAATTTTTCTTACATCAACTAGAACTATAGCTTTTGGTGCACTTTCATCCCCTATCGTGCAGTATGTTTAATCATCGGAGATTGCACTTTTACCGACAGTCGATCTTAACTCCTGAAACCTGTAAATCAACTGTATAAACACCTTAGATTAGGTCCAACTATAGCTGTAACAAATCACCAGGTCCCTGTGCTTGATACTGAGATCTTCACGTATTATTAACCAATACACAGGTGACCGACTGCATCGTTATCTGCAACTATTTTCTCAAAATAGGGTTAATTTTCGATCACTATATAAGGCTGTATAAACACATGGGGACAAAGTAGACCTCCTTGTAGAACACCATTGGCCTCTTAATAAATTGTTTATAAATGCTACAATTAAGATAATTTCATTACGGTATTAAATGTAAGTTTCGCTTATTTTGATACCACATGCATGGTAATTACATGTATCGACTTTTCATATAGAATTTAAGAGGCAAATCTTTCAAAATAAAAAAAAATGAAAAACTTATCAGGCTTTCAACCTTCTTAAAAAACGTCCTACATATGTATTATCGTAACACTGCTAAGATAATTTTGTTTGTGCTTAATCAATGCAAGTGTCAGTAATTTACACGAAAAAGTCCTCTTTTTATCAATTTTGTTTTCTTCCATACATTCAATGCTTCTGTTTTGTTTCATAAAACAATGCAATCCCGATACAATAGTGATCAGTGACATGGGATAGAAATTAGGGGAGTTCTTAACAGTTTCTTGTACTTTGACCCCGCGCCAGGTCTAGCTCGAACTCGGCTTCCTTTACTATTGTCTAAAGGAAATAATTAACAAACTTATTTGTGCCTTTCTCCCGATGCCCTTCAAACTAAATTGAAGAACGTTCCTGGTAATGAATGTGGAATGTACGTGCAACGTTCTATAGCAATAAAAATGCACAACCTTGCGACATTTCATTAAATTTAATGTCATGCATAAGAGGTCAAACAGAAGTCACAAGAAAAAATGTAGGGGAGCCCATGTCTTTCCATACATAGGGGTTCAAACGCTCTGCACTGATTCTCGACCAATTTTGTCCTCGCCTATCCTGCTCAATGCATCATGTTTAAATATGTGTTGTTAATTTCTGTTCGTGTCACCCCATTCATCCTACAGCTGCGAGCAAAAAACATCGACTCCGTAAGTGCGTCAAGATTTCGTGTATTTATCATTCTACTGATGAGGCAACGGGGACATGCTTAATAGGAATGCACGCGGAATATTGATGAAGCGGGTTCAAGAATCCTCTTGGTCTCACTCAACGGACAAATTAACAAACATTGAAGTAGAACAATGTTGTTTTGGAGCAAAACTTACGAGAACAAATATATGCAATAATTTTCTCTTAATTTTAATTAATTAGTTTTTGGAATTACATTTCTGGAACTTTTCACCTTGTCCGAACATATGTCATCCCCTCAGCTTCTGTCGGTGAATTTGCGCCAGTAGTTGTATGTACATCCAATCACACTGATTGCCTCATGAAAACAACTAGATTTAAACAGACCACCAGACGCATTCTGTAGCTTACCAAACTTATAAGAGGAGATCTCCTGTTTATTTTTCCTTAAAGCAACATATTCTAGGTGTACAAGGTCCTTTTTCATTCTCATTCATTACCGTTACCTTTTTTGTGTTACGAGCTATTTATTTCTTACAATTTTGTGTGTGTGTGTGTTTGGGGGAAGGTGGGGGTTAGTGTGTGTGTGTGTGTGTGTGTGTGTGTACGATTTTGGTTTTATTACGTTGACGATTTGGGTATAATGTACTGTATGAACATTGTACAAAGGTGTTTTTGTTCGTATGAAGGTACACAGTCCCAACACAATGTGATGTGTAAAGAGGTCAATTTGTTCATTATGTTCATGGATAAAAAAAAATCGCTCTTATTTTTGCTTTAAATTGCACAATTTTTCAATTTAATATATGAGTTTGAAAAATCATTGTACACAGTTCACTTAAAATGTTTGTATGATTTCATGCAGATTTGTTTTTTAATTAATTGACTGGTTATATCTGAATGTAAATCTTCAGATTAAGAAAAAATGGAGATATATATCGGAGACTGAACTTCATATCCTGTTTCCATTGTAATATTTGACTGGTTCCATCATCTGTAAGCAATGTCCTTTATATGACCTTTAACTAATTGCAAAGGAGTAAAACCATACGGAAACATGTATATTTATCTGGCTCTGTAAATACAGTTGCGACACAAACGACTCTTTCCTTTAGCGGGCTTGTTTAGAAATCGTCGCGCATAGAACTCATGCAGTCTAATAAGCTGAGAAATGAGAGCTTTTATTCCACCGGTATTATATGTTAACCCCGATCCTGACTGAACGAACAATAAATGAATATAAACGGAAATCTGCTTGCAAATGCCTGCATGTGGTTTTCGTTCTTTATCAAATATAACATGAAAATACATTTTATTTCATGACGGTAATTAGAAAAATCGATTTTCTCAAAACATTTGTCATTGTTAATTTCCAAGTCAGTATCGTTTTTAAAAATGGAGAAGTAATGTAAGAGAGTCATATTTTCTGGAAAAGCTTTCGCTTTGATATTCTAATGGTGTGCGCGGATTCAGTGTTTTCTTTTTTTTGTTTTTGTTTTCGCGTTTTCTCTTTAAATGATTCACGGTATGTCGCATCGGCTCTTCTGGGATATTAGAAGTCCAGTCATTTTACACAAAAAAAACGAAACATAGACATTGTTGCAACAGATTATTATTATGTTTATATTATTTACGTCACTGAAGGTAGGCCGTAAGAATTGTACCTGCTGCCCCCAATTGCATGATCGTAAGAGGCGACTAAATTTTGGACCTTATTTTTTCTCTTCATTCTATATAAAAAAAAATCTTATTCTAAATGTCTCCCTTGAAAATGCCTCACTTTTGGCCATTTGTTGAGCGTTGGCCCCTGTGAGGAAGGCTTTGGATTCTGTCCCCTGGCCGAGACATACCTAAGTCTTTACAAATGGTAGTTTCTACTCCTGCTTAACGCTCAGCAAATTAGGAGTGGGACGATTGGTTCGCCGGTTGTCAGTATAATGTGACCGGGTGGAGTGTCTTGCTGGATGTCTTCGGCAGTATATTTCAGTGAGGTAGCACTGTAAAGTCGGCATCAGTTCCGCGCTAGTACAAGGAGAAAACAACGAACATACATACCGCAGCCTCCAAAAATACACACGCATACACTACACCCATGCATTTTGCACACAGGGGAGGTCGTCCTTAAATGACATTAGTTGTTAATTGGACTGTAAACCAAATAAAACCTATAGCAATAAAAATGATATCTACAGTGTGCATTGTTGCAGAAAAAA
>JAULCA010444326.1:0-10545 GCA_032360845.1 Crassadoma gigantea | reverse complement strand
ATACACACCTTCATACCACTCTTCAAGGTAAACACAACTCACAGCTTCATACCACTCTACAAGGTAAACACAATACACACCTTCATACCACTCTTCAAGGTAAACACAACTCACAGCTTCATACCACTCTACAAGGTAAACACAATACACACCTTCATACCACTCTTCAAGGTAAACACAACTCACAGCTTCATACCACTCTACAAGGTAAACACAATACAAACCTTCATACCACTCTATAAGGTAAACACAATACACACCTTTATACCACTCTTCAAGGTAAACATAACAGACACCTTCATACCACTCTATAAGGTAAACACAATACACACCTTCATACCAATCTACAAGGTAAACACAATACACACCTTCTTACCAATCTATAAGGTAAACACAACTCACAGCTTCATACCAATCTATAAAGTAAGCACAACTCACAGCTTCATACCACTCTATAAGGTTAACACAATTTAAACCTTCATACTACTCTATAAGGTAAACACAATTTAAACCTTCATACTACTCTACAATGTAAACACAATACACACCTTCATACCACTCTTTAAGGTAAAACACAATACCCACCTTCATACCACTCTATTAGGTCAACACAATAAACACCTTCTTACCACTCTTTAAGGTCAACACAATACACACCTTCTTACCAATCTACAAGGTAAACACAATACACACCTTCATAACACTCTATAAGGTAAACACAATACACACCTTTATACCACTCTATAAGGTAAACACAATACATACCTTCATACCAATCTACAAGGTAAACACAATACACACATTCATACCAATCTATAATGTAAACACAATACACACATTCATACCAATCTATAAGGTAAACACAATACACACATTCATACCAATCTATAAGGTAAACACAATACACACCTTCATACCACTCTACAAGGTAAACACAACACACCTTCATACCACTCTATAAGGTAAACACAATACACACCTTCTTACCACTAAGGTAAACACAATACACACCTTCATACCCCTCTATAAGGTAAATACAGTACACATCCTCATACCACTCTACAAAGTAAACACAATATAAACATTCATACCACTCTACAAGGTTTTTACGATAAAAATCTTCAGACCACTTTACAAAAAAAAAAAATCTTCAAAACAACTTTTAAAAATGTGCGCAATCAGAATAATTCTGCATTCCTCTGTAGAAGGTTACTATAATTGGGATAATCTACGTACCACTCTAGTGATATAGGCGAAATCAGGGGACATGCTGAGAACTTTTGTTGGAGGAAGTTTAATCAAGACACGCTTTAATGGTTCAAACTTAGAAAAACGTCACTCTACTGCCAAGTTAACACATGGAAAAGTTTCAGACCTCTCCAGAAAGTAAAACCCGAATACGAGACAAAACATCAGACCTCTCCAGAAAGTTAAATCCGAATACGAGACAAAACGTCAGACCTCTTCAGAAAGTAAAACCCGAATTCGAGACAAATCTCTCCAGAAAGTAAATACAACATAAATTATTCAGAGCAGAGCTCTATAAAAGGTGTATGTATATAGACGAAGTCAGAGCAAATCTTCACACTCTGCAAAACAGGAAAATAAATTGATAAAAAAAAGATTTCCAAGACATGCTATAAAAACAATATATTTAAAAATATATTTCTTTCTTCCTACAATTTGAAATGTCTTGACTTTCTGAGTTAACATATTGACTCACACAGCAAATTTATATACTGATCAATTCAAGATTTATGGCATGTCCAAGCTGCTCCGAAAAAAGGACCAACTATTAATATTCTGCCAATAATCAAATTGAATTACAGTGTAGAAATAAAATTAATCCCCGCCTATAAATATGATCCTGAAAATGTCGTTTGTTAACTCGAGTTGTTCCCCTTTGCTGTTTGGCAGGAGGTCCGTTCACCGTGTTTGCCCCCGTCGACTCTGCCTGGTATGATCTCCCGCCTAACTTCCTGAACACCGTCTTCCTCAGCCTCAACAAATCGCAAGGTATTTAAATTTATGTTGTGGTTCCTTGGAGCTTTTTATTACTTTAATGCTTGCGGCGCTTCGGGCGGGGACAGAAGCAGATATCTCTTCTTAAATATGCTAACAGACACTGTTTTATCTAAAATAAAATTGTATTTGTGATTATGAAAATAAATAAATTGCTTTGGCTAGCAAACAAGAATACTTGATTACTGAAGATACTTGGGAATACAATTGCTATTCACATCAATATACAGTGAACATATGAAAGAAAGTGTCGGCACATAATCTATAGTATACTTCAGGTACATGAAGTGTGAAAACCAGGTGAATGCAAAGTTATAGAAATTCTCATTTCTAAAAAATAAACAGGAGTTTGTCCAGCAAAGAATTGTTTGTAAATAAAGAATATGTATTTAAATGAAGGACACACATTAATTCCCTTGGTCAATATTTACTGACGGGTGTATATGGCATAAGGTCTGTTGTTTACGGGACTTGCAAGACGGCAAGATTTCTACACATTCTCACAAAGTGATGTTTTAAAAAAATAAAACAAATTAAATGTACAAATTAGTGTTTAGATCATTATTAATTGTACATTTGAAACCTAGTGTTTGACTAAATAGGGAATATCTAAGTGATGACATTTTGTTATACGATATATAGATTTTGACATCATTCAAAACTTCCTACACTGGATAATGAACCTTTTAGTCATAATCAAAGTAAACCAATTATAATTTTACTTATTCAACATTTATTTACAGAGCTGTTGGAATATCACGTGCTCAGCGGGACGTACTACAGTGGCGGACTCGTAGACGGACAAAAGGTTCCGACTGTGGCGGGCGGGAATCTGACGGTACAGATTACCGGAGGTAAATAGCACACAGGGTGTAATATTCTTTGAAACGCAGGACGGATCGCACCATTAATTATCTCCCTTTATCTGGGGTGTTACACAAGCTTCCCACAAATGGTGCATTATGCTTGTAAATGCAGAATAACATGACGCTACCTACGCATAGCACCATTTTCCTCAATGATTTAAATGTAACTTGTTTTTTAGTAGTGGGGACATTTTGCTGTAAATCCTTAAATCTCCTGTGTATGTTGTCATTTTGGTACTTGTTTTGCAGGTCAAGTTTTGATTGACAATGCTCACGTCACTCATGCCGACATCAGCGTAACTAACGGAGTGATACATATTATCGACAAGGTGATGGTACCAGCTGTGCTGAGAAACATCACGTGATCGCTGAAGTGCATACATTGAAATTTTCCATGGACAAAATCATTTTCTCATCTTCTTCATTGTTATTTGTTATAAATAAAATGATCAATACGCTAACATACCAATGCAGTTATCATTTCTATGAGTAAATCAACTTAACCGTTGGCCCCGAAACATACGATATGTATGTTTATTAGCGTCCTTTGTAATTGAGATATCCAAGTAACCCCCAAGTTTCCGCGATGAAGCGTTTAATTGATACATAACTCTAATACAGTGTTAAGAAGGATGACGAAGTTGATATTCGCTGACACTGTGAAGGTCAAGAAAATTTCAACAAATACTACAAAACACAATGTTTTATAGCTGGATATACAAATAGAAATGTCATTAGGCAAATTTTTACAAATCTTTTAAGAATCTAGGTAGACTGCATATAAAATACATTGATACAGCAAATACAACACACAAATTGACGCTTACTACTTTTCTGTCCTAACCCGATACGCGTTGTGAGCTTGCATGTGTCCTGGTGGAGTGTTAGTGTTTTGCTTAGAAAGCCAGTATGTTGATCAATCGGCCAAATCCGACAAATGTATAAATTCGATACAAAGCAATACCCCTCCCCCAAACAACAACAAGAACAGCTGTCTCCAAGTAAGTAATAGGTGTTCTTTACGTTACGGTTACCAGCATGGTCTAGTTTTGTTTCAAACTTGAAAACTTTATGTTTTATTAGAGAATGGGAAATTCCATTCATAATGAAACGAAAGCACTTCATTGCGTGATCTACTTATCAAAGCTTTGACATGTAAACAAAAGCATTTAAGACTAGTTCCACCTAATGACTTAGTATCGCTGAATTATTTAGAGTATTTCAATAATTTAAAAAGAGAATCCATGAAATATCGCTGGCTTGCTTAAAAATAAGGATATGTTGGTGACTGATCGATAACTACATCTCTATATATACGTTATGAACCCCTAAATAATGGATGAGGATAAAAAAAACAGGCAAACATCATGGTCCCGCCATGCTTCAGTTGGGTCGTTGTTAACCCGTTAGATAGTATTAAGTAGAGATGAAGATTCTATTTGACATTGGCGACAAATATAACGGGTGATATTTAAAGGAATGACTTTTACAATTTACAACTTTATAATGGTATACATTTACAATTTTATGAGGGTATATATAAACAACTTTACAACCAATAACAAACAACCCCGGTACAAATGTAATAACTGTTATAAGTGCGATATTCATGACGTCATCGACCGCCCTGCAGGACTTGAATTATCGCATCTAAAAAGGAGTAATCAAGTCATTCTGTGAATGGGAATAACTTACTTTTTGTAATGTTACATCAACAGATACTATTTTCAATTTGCACTTAATGCAAACACATATCGATTTGCATTTCAGTTTGAAATGTTCGGGAAGAATCCTACTCTTTAATTCAATGGTATCCTTTATTGTACAAGGATTATCGGTAATCACAAACAATAAATGCCGTGTGGGGGGGAGGGGGGTGCAAGCGTAGAGTCACATCGATGTTTGTCCAACGATTACTTGGAGTAACAAAGAGTAACAAACAAAATACGTATGATGATTACCGGGGGTAATTAAAGGGTAACAAACAAAATACGTATGATGATAAACTGGGGTAAATAAAGGGCGACAAACAAAAAACTTATGAAGATTACCTGGAGTAAACAAAGAGTAACAAAGAAAATAGTATGATGATTACCTGGGGTAAATAAAGGCTAACAAATAAAATACGTATGATGATTACCTGGGGTGAATAAAGGGTAACGAACAAAATACGTATGATGATTACCTGGGGTGATTAAGGGGTAACGAACAAAATACGTATGATGATTACCTGGGGTAAATAAAGGGTAACGAACAAAATACTATTATGATAACTTAGGGTACACAAAGGATTGAATAGTTTCCTTTTATTAAATAATGTGTCGATACTTTGTTATTGAGTTCAACTACATGTGGTAATTGTAATTAGGGGGTTTAGTGTTTTGAGAACCACGCGATAATCATCTCAGAATCAGATTCAGATTCAGATTCAGAATCGTTATGATCCAATGACATGCCTACTGAACACAACTAATCATAACAAAGCTTTCAAAATGTCTACTTGGAAGGCGTAAACACCGTGTGAAATACTGTTGAAGAGAGTTTAAAGGAATCGCCTCGTAAACATTTATGAATTAATAATGATCAATTATGTAGTTCTGGTGTACTTTGTCTACTTATTAGTGCGGGGAGAATAGCGATCCGAAAGCTAGTCGGACCCGTGGATATATCACTACGCCTGTATCATGGTCTCATAATAAGGGATTGGCCTTGCTATAACGGCAATGTAGAGTAAATATAAATGTATAAAATACAGAAAAAATCATAGTTATCATCTTTGTTTGCCCCGATGAAAGTAGGGGTTCCTAAATGTGGGAGAAATTTGTGTACCAGGGTGAAACCCACAAGATTTGGCAGGCGACACACGGCCTTTTTATGGCCTCAGGAACTATTGTCGTCTTGGTGCAAAGCAAGTCCGCTACCTTCTGTGGCAGCCGATTGCTATATATAAAATGTTCTTTTTCTTTTATTATTTGTGAATGTTTCCATTGACTTGCTGATATTATAAAAAAAATTTGTTTACTCACCTCGTTATAATGGTGATTATACAATGACATAGAGAACACTGTCAATAACTAAGGACTTGGAGATGGATGGGTCATTTTCGGCTTCATAAAAAGAAAAAAAATCAACTTCAATTTATTTACCAATTTTGGGGCTTTTTTCTAAAAGAAGATTGTTTTTGCAATGCGAATGCGTATATGCCAAACCATAGCACAGCATTATTTCGCTTTGTAGAAAACGCCAAAATATGGTGGTTTTGGATGATAATTATGCAGAAATTAAAGCCTTTGCACGTGACAAACTAAAGTTCCTTTCTAAGAATGAATACTGGTATAAGCATGTTTAAGCATGTCAACTTTTTATTTGTTTGGTGCATGCTGATGCTTTCAGAAATTAAAGAGGGCTGAATTCATTTTCTTCAAAATAGCAAAGTTTAAGCGTAGATTATACAGGTTCACACCTCTCTTTGTTATGCCATATCTACTATACAAACTACCGGATCGATAAGTTTTGCTATGTTTATCTCTGGTTTCCACGTACGACGAATGAGACTTAAACACAATGACCGAACTGATCTTAAAAGCATAATTGCAGGAACACCTACTTATCATAAGTTTATACAGATGATTGGAATAAGAAACGACTTTAATGCATTAAATGAACCAATGGCGATCAAACATATACAAAATGGAATGTTCAGTATTAAAAGTTGTATTTCACAGGTGAAGAGACCAATGATAAATCTACACAGGGTTTTTAAGTATAGTTATACACCGCGTTTCAGATGGGATATTTACATGGATATCTAATATAGGATAGACATAATTTAATGAAGGTTTTATTAAATACATAAGTTATGTAGTAATTTCCCTTAAATTGTAGGCCATTATTTATATTTCACGTCTAATTGCTAATGTAGCAGTTTTTATTCTAGCCACTTTTTTTTTTTCATACACTTAATCATTTTTCAAATATGTTCGTTTTTACAATGTAATATCATTATTGTACACATCGCAGTCTTAATTAAAAAACATCGCCACGTAAGTAATGTTGGCAAACTAATATATCAATATAGGTCAATTAATAATTTATCCTAAACTTGTGACAGAATAAAGCATAACCATGCATGTTTAAACATATCTCTCCACGTAAACGACCGGCGCTATTCTATCGAATACTGCCGATATGTAAACTTATCTTCGAAACAAAAAACACTTATATACACTAAAATTACACCACGGTGGATATATATACATTCTGACATTTCCTGATAAAAGGGACTATTTACATATGATATTGCTACAGTGCTAACTGAAGATGACCAATCACACGTCCAGCGTTAAGAGAGGGGTTCTGTTGATTCTGCTGATAATCTGGGACTTACCAAAAGGTGAGTAGGCGTTCATATCAACTGTTTTAAAAAAAAATTAAAGAACATGTGTACAACACACGGTGTAGAAAACAGTTACCCGTCCGGGACACCAAGTGTAGCGTACTGGTTTCGTGTATATTAACGAGTTTTGTGTGTGTGTGTGTTTACATATCCAAATTGGTATTAGTGTATAGTTTTATCAGTTGGTGTTTCATTCAAATATACGCTTAACTCACGTTAAAGTTTATTAATGTTTGCTCCAAAAAATTATTAAAAAGAAATCCCTGGTACACTAATAGAATAAATTAAAACACATAGCTGTCTTGCTTATCGGTAATCTTTTTGTAATTCTATATTTGGGATATATAGGTGTCATGTACAACTAATCATAGTGAGTAACCATATGCATGCTAATGTAATAACTGCCATATGTTACCAATAGTGACAACAACTAATACATAAACATTGCATACAGTATTGCATGTCAAAATAAAAGTGCAATAATTAAACTTGACTCTGATGTCTATTTGGGAGTTTAATGTTCCTCTTCAATGTCATTTAATTTAAACATTGTAAGATAAAAGATAACACAATGCGAGAAATTTGCTTCTTTTAAGTTAGTTACAAATCCATGTTGACATCGAATGTTGTGAACCAATGGCTATAATCTATCTCAGCATATGTTTAAACGATCCTGTCAAATAATTTGATTAACTTTAGGTTTTGCGGCCCATCATTATTAACATAATTCATAATGATGTTAATACATAACATCATAACCGATAGCACGACAAACAGTGCAAAATGGAGATTGTAAACGTGGTAAATACATGTTTATATAGTTAAATTCTCAATTTATTTGCTTTCAAAATATATTTACCAAGATGACACAGTTCCTTGGTGTTGATAGCACACACTAATTGTAAAAATTTAAACACATATGTTTTTCACCAATAATATTTCTTTATATGTGGACTTCCTAAATTTTTATAAGTATTACATATAAGTACAAAATGGTATTCATCTTCGGTTTGACAGCTTAGCTAGCGTGTTGGAGGCTTTCGTTAATACCGGTCACGGCTGAGTTACGCGCACCAGTAATATTGTTTATCCATCACTTAACACGAAGCACGTAGGCTGAACGTTACCTAGCTAGGGTGCAATGTACTACTTACATTCAGTTAAAACGAAGTCCAGGTGCAAAAGAATGAAATGACGTTGATTCAAGTAGGGTTTTCAAAGTTGGCATTTTGACTTTTGTTTTCGATTTTTAGTTATTATAACCTGTCAACCACCGCCTAGATAATATAAATGCTGTTTTGATTATGATATAGTTTACAGGTACAATGGAGATTGACTTAGTGTTATTTGAATGCATGGCTTTTGCTTCAACACTTTTTAAAAATTCTGCAACCGAATTAATACTCTAATGTTAACGTGGCCGGTTTTGTGTACCATAAACACAGTTCGTTTTCTATTGTATCATTTAATGAATTAAATACAAATAAACAGAGAAAGGGATAGGTACGCATTTGATAAATCAAGTACAAATAACGAATGTGGTCCACACATTATTCTAAATGAATACATTATTAAGTGTTTGGCGGTTTGAAAGTCATGTTATTTAATTGTAGTAATATACTTAAATCTGGTCATTTTCAGAAGCTCTGTCAAAAGGTTATATCGTACCTGTATTTAAAATGTGATACGAACGATGTTAATAAACACAGAGGCATTACTTCGTAAGCTGTCTATAGATTGAAATAATAGTAAATTAAAATTTTTAAACTGATCTATCGATCTATCGATACAAATACTAATATTGGATATATTACTTATTTACTTATGTACGCCGACGATATGGTAATTGTTTCAGAAAAGCAAGGGGTCTTCAGTCAATGTTAAATTCTCTAGAAAATGATGCTAAACTATAAAGTCTTACTGTCATTATTATCAAAATACAAAGTGTTGTGTTGGTTGTGAGAGAAATGAAGATATTTTAACATATAAAGGTTGTCATTTAGAAATTGCATAGTTAGTCTATTACTTGAAATCATTGTTAAATTACAACGGAACGTTTAGGAAAACAGCAAATATTTTCAGAAAAAAAAGTAGAAAAGTAGCATTATTTGCAGTAATGAGTGTAAGTCAAAGCAGGTTTTTTATACTGAAACTTTATTGTTTGTCTTTGACACATGAATTGTAAATAGTATAAGTTATTAAGAGGAAATATTGGGTTTTCAGAAAACCTCTGATGTCGTGAAAGTGCCTACTATATTTTGTAAGAGGTTGCTTGGCGTGCGTAAAATATGTTTGTTATACCATGGGTCTGCTTAAAACGTGGAGGCATCCTCTATCACTGTTCAGGAAATTTATAAAAAAAAGTATTGGAATAAATTAAAACAGAACTGATAATGAATTTTAAACGAACTGATTAAGAACAAGGATAAACGAACGCTGAACACCAACGATGTGCTATACAGGAATAACCTAGAGTACATTTGGGAATAAGATGCAGGCGATAACAAGTTTTACTCATTGACTAAGGCAAGATCAATTGATAATTGCAGGAAGAATTGAAATATCCTCGAATACAAATGTTTATAGATATCTTAACGATAGTTTTGATCCTCAAAACTACCCGCGTAAACTATATATCAAATGAATATCTGAAGAAATTATCAAAAATATATTATCTGCTCATAACTTAAAAGACGAAATGGGGTAATACCAAAACATTGAGCGGAATCTTAGAGTGTATAATATATGTAATTAAGGTGATGTTTTTCATTCCTAAAAACCCGCTCTATTCTGATTTGAAAGCAATTTTTTCAAACCTTCCTACATTTTTTAATGACCAAGCATACATTGTATTTAGATTGATAGCATTGCTGAGTGAAAAAAAAATACAAAATAATTAGCGAAGTGAGGAAAATAATTAAAATTGGAAATTAAAGAGAAAACAAATATCCAAAATAGCTATAGCTGCACTCTTCAAACATGTAATACTGTTCTATTTGTAATTGTGTTGTTGGTTTGTGTAATGGTTTGTAATGCTATTTTGAATTATGCATCATAGATATCGCACTTTTGTTACTTTGTAACTGATGAGTCGAGAGACTCAAAGTAAACAAGATGTGTTTGAGAAACACTTTGCCCCCGATAAAGCAATATACCAAGTCTAATTTAAATCCGATGGAGATATCTGAAGTTATTTAACCGAAACGAAGAAACACGCCATTTTAAGGATGTTAAAGTCCCATAACTCTGGAAAATGTGGAC
>JAULCA010444314.1:0-22475 GCA_032360845.1 Crassadoma gigantea | reverse complement strand
TTCATGTTTTATTTTCCTGTAATGCAGTGGGCGTTCATATGGCCTATAACCCGAAACCGAATGCAGTTTAATGCTTAAATAAACGGTGGGTGTGGTCCCCACGGGGTAGAGGGGTGGGGCCTTATAGGGGTAATTGAGATAAAACGTTTAAAATCCTTCGTCTTCCGTAGGGATTAAGGGATTTTATCTTTATTTAGTCTGGAGTATCCTTGGACCAAAGGGACTCAATTTTGAATAAGCTATGGGTGTGGCTCCCCTAGGGACAGCGGGCGGGCAGAATAAGGTTTATTAAGGTAAAACGTTTAAAAATCCTTCTTCTACCGTAGGTATTAGGGATTTTATCCTAATTTAGTCAGGAGCATCAATGGGCCAAGGGGACCCAATTTTGTATAAAAAGTGGGTGTGGTCTCCCAGAGGCAGAAAGGCGGGACAAAATGGGAAAATAGAGATAAACGTTTAAAGTCCTTCTTCTATCGTAGGGTTTACTCTGGACCACCCTTGGGCCAAGGGGACCCAATTAAGTATAAATGGTGGTTGTGGTTCCCCAGGGGGCAGAAGGGCGGGGCTCAATAGGAGAAATAGAGGTAAACCTTTAAAATCCTTCTTCTATCGTAGGGATTAAGGGATTTTATCCTTGTTTAGTCTGGACCACCCTTGGGCCCAGGGGACCTAATTAAGTATAAATGGTGATTGTGGTTCCCCAGGGGGTAGAAGGGTGGGGCTCAATAGGAGAAATAGAGGTAAACCTTTAAAATCCTTCTTCTATCGTAGGGATTGAAGAATTTCTCCCCATTTGGTCTTGAGGATCCTTAGGCAAAAGGGACTCAATTTTGTAAAAACAGTGAGTGTGGCCCCCTGGGGGCAGAAGGGTGGGACCTAATAGGGGAAACAGCAAATTCTTCAAAATCCTTTATTTTCAGTGCGAATGAAAGGGTTTGTCCAAATTTGATATGAAGCATCCTTGGGTGAAGGGGAACCAATTTATTTTATATAAACGGTGTGTCTGATCCTCCTCGGGGCAGAGACGGGTCCTTATAAGGAATACAGAAAAATAGCTTAATTATCCTTTTTCCTTCTATTAGGATGAAGGTACATGTTATTTGACAAAATTTGAACAGTAGCATCCCATTGGGAATGGGAATGAATCTTGTATGACCCCTGTGGGGTCTTGGAGGTGGGTCCGAATGGAGGTTATGTAGCATTTTTTTGGAAATTCTTCTTCTGTAGGAATAACAGGATTTCGGCCATATGTGGTCTAAAGCATCTTTTGGTGAAGGGGACTTAAATTTGTATAAACGGTGATTCTGTTCCTCCTTAGGGGCAGAGAGGAGGGGCCCAATAGGGAAAACATAGTTAGTTCTTCAAAACTCTTCTTCTTTAGAAATGAGAGGATTTTGTCCAAATTTGGGAAGAAGTACCCTTGGGTGAAGGGTATCAATTTTGTATAAACGGTAGGTCTGGCCCTCCTTGGGGCAAAGAGGCAGGCCCAATAAGGGATACATAGGAATAGGTTTAATATCCTTCTTTTTCCGTAGGGATGAAGGTATTTTGACCAAATTAGAACAGTAGCATCCTGTTTGGAAGGGAAATCTATCCTTATAATTAGTGGTTTTGAACCCCCCTGGGGCAGAGGGGTGGGACCAAATAGTGAAAATAGAAAAATAGCTTTGAAACCATCCTTCATTTGTAGGATGACAGGATTATGTCCATATTTTGTCTTAACCATTATTAGGTGAAGGCAACCTGATTGTGTGTCAACGTTGGGTCTGACCCCCCTAGGGGCAGAGGGGTGGGGCCCAATAGGAGAAACATAGCAAATTCTTCAAAATCCTCCTTTTCCTGTAGAACTGACAGGATTTTGTCAAATTGCAAAAAAAACATAACCCCTAACTAACCATGCAATACATGTCAACTACCAGCATCATCTACCTATACCTTCAATTTTGCTAATATTTCCAGATGAGCGATACAGGAAATAGAGACCACCTGTGTTAAGTGACAACCTGTGTTTAGAGTCCAATGGTGTTAAGAGACCACCTGCGTTAAGAGTCCACTTTTGTTTTGAGACTTCTTGAATTAAGATATCACCTGTGTTAAAAGACCACTGGTATTGAGAACCGACATGTGTTAAGAGATAACCTGTGTTAAGAAACCACCTGTGTTAAGAGACCAATGGTATAAAGAGACAACTTGTATTAAGAGACTTTTTTGTGTTAAGAGTCCCCCTGTGTTATGAGAACACTTGTATTAAGATATGACTTGTATACATATATGACTTGTATAAAGATACCACTTGTATACAGATATGACTTTTTGTGTTTAGAGACATCTTGAATAATGTTTTTATATTTTTTTACACAATCGTGTTTCGTATAAATTGTATTGTATATATGAATTGTTATGATGAGTGACTCCCACTTGCAAGTAGTTGAATATTTCAACGATATTGAAAAAAATTTACCAGTCATATCGTGATCAATATAATTCTGATACTCTTAATGCACAAGCGCCCAAGTTATAAATATCAACTCCCTTGCTGTTTGTATAATTTTGTATGACCTCTTTGTATATTATATTTGACATTTTATTGTGTATCAAAAGTTTACTTACCATTCCAGTGTTCTGCCGATACCTTTGTCTCAACAGCCAATGGTATTAACATGTATCATCAATAATTCACTGGCTATGAAGCCTACAGATCCGATTTCCCCCGACACATTAGGTGTGTATCAATTGTGTACGGAATACCTATTAGCATATAACGCTGTACGGAAGTAAATGACCGTATATACATGTATAGAGCGATAGTCCCTTTTAGAAAAAAAAACTGACCCAAGCACGTAGGCTTCGAACCCGCAACCCAGTGGTGGAGGGCTAGTGGTAGCAGAATGTCGGACGCCTGAACCACTTAGCCACCGCAACCTCAAATGATAAGAATTGCTCCAGTAGGCGTTCAGCGGCCTTCATTCCTCAGGAATATATGGATGAAATAGGAACAAATTGCAACAGAAATCATTTAAATTTTTCGAGGTTTGGAAAAGGATGCAAAATAAAAGGTCTTTTTTTTTGTTTAAGTATTTTAGGGAATGACGTCACCTAACTCCTACTGTAATTGCTACCATGCCAGGATGGCAGCTGTAGAATTGGTCGTTGTACATGTACCAGCTGTACCAGCCATATTGAGGGGTTTGCCCATACAGTAGATATGAATAGTCTGCTTACTTTGATTGGCTCGCTACAGTAACATACTTTACACGCAGTGATTGGTTACCTGCTGTCTGTCATGTCACCAAAATATGTCGGATTGATTAAGTCAGAGAGATCCGAATGTTCTGCTGCTCCACGCAAGGCGGTGCTGTTGTTTGGTTATGGTCTGAAATCGATAAAATCGGAGAGCATGTGTGCCATTTCAGTGTTATACTAATACCAGAAGGAAAACCAAGACACAGTACTTAATGTGTTTCTTTGGTGTTTTTTAATGCAACTACCTAACTAATTGTAAGCCTTCAGGATACGACAAACGCCCAGTGTGACCATAACAAAACAAAGCCATGCACGCAGATATGATTGTATATATTTTATTTCTTTTGAAATCCAGAATGTGATTATTGAATACGGATGAAGTGGCACTAGTGGCACTTGTAGATAGTAAAATAATCTTTCAAACATCAAAACACCATAATGTTTCTTCAAAGAATGTGACATAAATTATGACTTGAATTGAAATGGAGTTTACATGAATATTCAAAACTACCGAAAAATTTGACAGTTTATCCAATTTACATATGAGTTAAAGAGGAAAATTAAGAAAGAAATCAATAAATAAATATTAATAATTCCCAAAAAAGGTTAATGCTCTAATTCTTAAAATCATTTGAAGACAAAAGGAACTGAGATTCGTTTTTGTTACAAAATTGTTTGGAATTTGTTCAAATATATGAAATGTAAATGAGTATCTGTAATCGTAATCAAGATTAAATAATTCTTATCTTAAAAAATTCCAATACCAAAAACTATGGTTTTCAACATGGTTGAAATCATCACCAGTACCACCAATATATGTACATTGTATATGCATGCCTTTAATATAAAAATCTCATCTTTGTGTTGATACAGGTGATAATTTATTTCATACATGTATAATTACTACATATATCCAGCTGAAACAAATTACATCGGTCTGCGAATAAAACAACCAACCAGACAAAGGCATCAAAATGTTTTACATTTTTTTCCAATTTTCTTCTTGAGCAAATAACACTGGTGCATCAATACATCAATACATCCATCCCAAACTATTCTTTGTCTATTTGTTGTCACACATATTAATGCAGAAAGCAGAGATCCATCGATTCCATCCTTCAGCAAATAATTTCCATATAGTTGTAGAGTAAAACCTTTATATAATGTCCCACTCATTGAATTAAAAACCTTGCTATCCACCAACATAATCTGATTGTTGTCTTTTTAAAAATGTCATTTTTTGTAGAAATTCCTTTATTACATAAACCTCATTCAAAACGATTCCCTCATTTGTTTGTGTTTTTTGTCCTTTTAACAACTGATGTCATTTAAAGATGTGCCAGGTTTTGGTGGTGGAGGAAAACCAGAGCACTTGCAGAAAAACCACTGACCTGTGGTCAGTACCTGGGAACTTCTAAACATATAGGCCTAAAACCCCCTACTCAGTGATGGAGGGCAAGTGATTGTAGACAGCCATATGCCTTAAACACTCGGCCACTGCGGTCACACAAATACAGTATATACATTTTTATATTGCCGAAACCAATTTGAAAATAAAGCACTGAAAAAAATTTAAGACTTTATTGGAGGTAAAACTCCATGAGATCTGGCATGTATGATGTAAAATGGTGGCAATATGTATAACAAGGTTTTAAAACACATGGGCCTGTATTTACACTACAAACAGACTCTTGCAGAAATTTATAAATAATAAAGATAAAACAAAAGATTATTGTAAGAATACGATCCAACCATTTGAAATAGTACTGTAGGAACCTTAGAGGAAAAGCATGCCAGGACTAGTATGATATGTCGACAAAGCTAAAATACATGTTTAGGTAGGTACACATAGGCCATATATAAAAACAGCAGGTACTTGTAAATAGAATATAACAGAATCTAATTACTGAAATGATAAAATATAGGAGGCTAGATATTTGTTACATACAGCAGGAACCTGAGAGGAAAAGCATGCCAGGACTAGTATGATATGTTGACAAAGCTAAAATACATGTTTAGGTAGGTACACATCGAGTGTATATAAAAATAGCAGGTAAGTGTACATGTACTCTTTAAAAGTGTACTACATGTACTAACACAATCAAAATTTGTTAACTAGATACTATGAAATCATATATTTTAGTGGGACCGAAATTTCAGGGACCCCCCCCCCCCAAAAAAAAAACAACATTTGGTGGGTACATACATTTGCAGATTACGAGTACCCACTGAAACAGAGAATTGCTTTATATCAAACTTTGTGGACCTATGAATTTGTGGGTGAAAAAAACCCATGAAAACAAAAAACCCACGAAAATAAGTGATTTCACAGTACAAGTATGTAAAAGGACATATAACCCGACAAATTAAATGAAATTAAGAGTATACAGGTATAATGTAGAAATCATAAAACACACACCGGAAGATTTCACTGTAGATCAAAGACCATACATTATCAATCTCACATTCACAGCTTGTGTAAAAAAAGTCTGCTCATCAAAAAGTCTTGTTGCATTTATATCTTTACATCAATTATGCCACAAATTACATCATTTTATATTAAATAGTCTTGTTGGCTTTATATGATAAATGACAGTCCCATCACAACTTATTACATCATTTATCAAACACTTCTGAAACTTTATGAGAATTTATTTATCAAAACATGCAAATCAATTGCACTAAATTTGATATGTATATTTTATACTTATCTATTAATATCTAAGTACTGTTTCTTTAAATTCTTAACCATTAATGGTTTATCTGTATGACTAAAATAAAACAATTACTAAAACTACAAATGAAAGACACACCTTAAACCATTTCATGCATTTGGACTCATGCATAGTACTGAAGTTTAAAAGAATGTAAAAATTATTTTGAAACATATTTAAAATACAGCACAATGGAATAGGTGTCTATAAAATGATTTATATTGTAAAACATCTTATTATTTTTTAGCTACACTCAATAATTCATTCTTCGAATAGTACTGCAACTGCATGCTAATCCTAGCAGAAAGTTAAAAGTTTATGGCCGACCTTTGGGACTGATAGTCCACTAGCAGGTTCATCCATCTTATTCTGTAAATCAATTGATATAATTACATAGTGTGGCAGTTATAACCTCAGTATGTTTATAATTGCGATACAATGTATATAGTTTGAGTTGTTTTCGGTATTTCTGTCGTGTACAACTAACTCTCAACAGCTGAAAAGATAATTAACCCCAGCACTACACTATGAGCAAAGAACAAACACACATATACATCTCATAACAATCTGATCTACATATACAGTAATATGTAAAACTAATCATAATGAATCTAAAACAAATTTTAGTGATCTTTAAAACAAAACATGGCTTTATAAAAGTGCTGCAAAAATAAATAAAAACATATTTTCAAAAGGCACTTGTTCGTAGATACGTTGACTTCAGTCCAAAATTTAAAAAAACACATAGCACAACAAAAGTAGTGATGTTCTGAAAGCACTGTTTGTACGAAAAATTGATCTAGAGATCATTATTTTCTTAATGATCTTAATTAACAATAAATTCACTTTTCTCAGAAATTCAAAGAGTATTTATTCATTTGTTAGTGATGTTATACTTAATTCAGCTTTAACAATAGCAATAAAGGACAAAATTATAAACAACGCTGGCAGATTTCTGTGGGAAAGATCCTTATCAAAAAGCAAATCTGTTCACAGACTTATTCTTTTTTGAATCTCTCATACCTTATACTGTTGGTATATTAAAAGAAAAAAAAAGAAGAAAAATGTATGTAATATGGCATTGAACAGTTCAAACAAGAAATGACTTAATTATCTCCCTTCATGGAATTTTTAATCGGGCATCGTAGAATTAATATCCAATAAAATGCATAAGCAAATATCTTATCATCGTGAATAGTTTGGCGATATTGAAAATCATAATCCCTTCAAATGAAATGAAACCAAAAACAGATATTTCAAAGAAAACCATTTTCTTTGGTACACAATCTAATTAAAATGATATCTTCACATTGCTCCCATTTACTGATATATCACGTGGAAGATCTAACAACATCCCGTTGAGGGTCATGTTCAGGCGTCAAAAGAACACAAAAAATGGCGGTGCCCATGACACCACGCCGTGTCTATCTTCTATAATTTGTGGGTTTTGTTTTGAAATAAGAGAGACTACCTCTTCTGAGGAGGTTGTTGTTAAAAAGTTAAACAACCTGAAACTAAAATTAATCAATGACAGGCTTCGGAATATTCAAACGATCACTGCGTCAGAGGAAAATTCCTGCATAAGATGCTACAGCTGAACCAAACTGGGTAAGAAAGCTGCTTTCTGATTGATTAAAAGGAAGAGTTACTTTTATTGGCGTGTTATAAATACTATAATGTATTAAAGTTGACCTCTGATGCAACCTTCAACGGTATGTTGTTAGATTTTCCACGCCACATATCAGTAAACAGGAGCGATGTGAAGATATAATTTTAATTAGAATGTTTGGTACATGACGCATGAGTTCACTTCTCAGTGTAAGAGTATTAACCAAAAATCACAAAACCATTCTGGGAAAAACTAACATATTATAAATATGGGCAACTTTGATGTGACTAAAAAAACTCTGAAACAAATCTGTGTATATATTATACTTCCCACCAGTGAGAAATCCTCGCAATTAACAGATAACACATGGAGAATAAATCTATACAGACTAATCTGTATGCTCCAATAAAATACTTAATAACTCAACATGATTCCGCATCACCATGTAGCAAACACATCAAATATAACAAACTGGTTTTTTTTTCTTTATCCAAAGATTACAAAACATTTGAACCTGATTGTAAGTGTACTTTTGCCTTTTTCTCTCTTCCAGCATATTCGAGTTGTGTGTGTATCCTTGATACATTTGTCGTAACATTTCTTTCTTCGTTCTTCTTTTAGTCCTGAAAAAATATGAATAAACCCACTAAACTATTTTATCAAAACACAAAACAAGCACCATGTATAGAACACATACCATCTATTTTAACCTCTCCTAAATTAAGGACACCTGTCCCACTGCACTAGGTTTTTTATGTACACAGTTATCTCCACCTTCATTTCGTTTTAGATATTACTGTAGCAGAGTTGGGCTAGGACACTTCTGTTGATGAGCTAGCTTAATTGGTAGAACGATAGTATAACAATCTGAGGTCCAGGGTTCCAATCCTAGTCTAGCCAAATTGATTTTTTTTAACTCAAAAACTGTATTATTGTTGTATTGTTTTTCATTGAAGTCCTGCAAGGTATGTTTCCTTTCAGATAAGCTTGATCTAAAACATAGTCACTGAATATTTACAGTTTTTTGGCAGTGGTACCAGGATCCTTAATCTTTCCACCACTGTAGACCATAATTGACTTGTCCAGATCAATGCATGGTAGAGTATATTGAAGTTACATAGGGGTGAAAGGGTAAAAGTAATATTGAACCAGACAAATAATGTATTGATTCCCTGTCCTGCATGATAGATTGTCCTTTCCTTAACCCTTTCATCACTGTAGACCATAATAAACTCATCTGGATCAATGTATGGTCTACAATAGTTACCTAGGGGTGAAAGGGGTAAGAGTTCCACAATACTTTGAGTCATGTATGTAAATTAAAAATTTACATGTGCTAATTTATTCCACATATTCTTCACAAACATCAAGCAAAATCTAATAATCTATTTATGTATCTTTAGTTGAATCACTTTGACCTTTTTTGATAGGGTATCCCTGCCAGATATTTCCGAAGAGCTCTTCATTTTGTGATGAAATATAAAATGAGGTCTTACTGTAAAAGTGGACATTTTGCTTGTTTTTTTTTGCATTGATTCAACAAGCACAAAAATATCAACGAATATTACTTTATAGAATATCAATGGATATTACTTTATAGTGAATGTAGATAAAAGATGTCTGGAATATTCAGCAATTCATTAATCTATTAAAATTGGATAGTATGCTAAAATTTGAGTGCAACAAAATAAATATGTGCACAGTATTTTTCGTGCTACCGATTACTGACTACACCATATTGAATTTTCAAACACCGTAAAGCTGGATCATTACACTGTAACCCTGTGTTACTGTTGTGGTATTTGAAGAAATCCTACATGTTTTTTTCTGTTTATTAACAAGATACACATGTACCTAATAATTGAGAATCATAAAGCCTGATATTCTGCCTTAGGTTACACCTACCATGGAGAATGGAAGTCTAGGACAAAGTGAGTGGTCATTCAAAAGTGATTTCCTTCTTGTAGGCAGTCAGGGTGTTCTTCATCAACATGGCTACAGTGATGGGTCCCACACCCCCGGGCACTGGTGTGATGTGGCCGGCCACCTTAGACACACCTGTAACACAATAAGATATACTGATGTACAAAGTGGTAGTAAAGTGGTTAAGGCATCTGGCATTCTGCTACCACTAGCCCTCAACCACTAGTTCGCGGGTTCAAGGCCCACATGGAGCAGTCGCCAAGTACTAGCCGTAGGTCAGTGTTTTTTTCTCGGGGAACTCTGGCTTTCCTCCACCACCAAAACCTGGCACGTCGTTTAACGACCTTAGCTGTTAATAGGATGTAAAACACAAATAAACAAACAAACAAAAGGATGCAGAGGGTCTTAATGTTGGAGAAAGCAAGAGCACCCAGAGAAAACCCATATCATTGACCAAATACTTTTCTACATCTAATCAGAGAATTGAACCCTAGCCGTTTTAGTGAAAGGTAAGTCGGCTATCCGCTGCATCATTTGACCACCCAAAATACAATATAAGGCCTATTTCTATCCACAATAGAATATGCACATCCTGTTAACCAATACCAGTAAACATTATATAAAGAGGGTGATAAGGAAGGTTTACCCTCGAAGTCAACA
This sequence comes from Crassadoma gigantea, assembly GCA_032360845.1. Classification (NCBI taxonomy): domain Eukaryota; kingdom Metazoa; phylum Mollusca; class Bivalvia; order Pectinida; family Pectinidae; genus Crassadoma; species Crassadoma gigantea. The sequence goes on along the minus strand of JAULCA010444314.1, from coordinate 12,326 downwards.
TCCCCGACAAGTTTCATCTTTCCAGTTTCCTCATCCTTGACCCGGTTGATGCCGATGTCTATGACGGCCACTCCCTCCTTCACCATGTCTGCGGTGATCAGTCCCGGGATTCCCACCGCCACCACCAATATGTCGGCAGTCTTAGTGAATACTCTAAGCTGTTCTGGAGGGGTGTATCTGTGACATATAGTGGTGGTAGCATCTCCTTTACAATACAGAAAAAATATGTAAGATTTATTTATTTTAAAACAATTACAAAACAAGCTATTTAAACTGATATTGATCACTCTTGTTGGCCTGGATGGAAGCGCAAAGGAGGGGGTGGGCTTCTTAAGGTTAAAGGAAACTGGAGTATCCAGAGAAAGTCCACATAGTCAGGCAAGTGATCCAACTTTGGTGAAATTAGCAAGTGCGCAATCTACTGCGCCTATCGACCACCCCAAAAGATACGGAGCATATGTCAATTATAAAATGTTCATTTCGATCAATCCATGATCTGATTGCTCCGACCAAAAACAACAGTATTGAACAAGAACTAATTAGTCTGATTAAACAACATGCTACAGGTCTTTAACTCAATTCTTCACTACACTTAATAACTTACCAAAAGTGTCAATAATAATAATAATGATAATACAACAGCAAAACAAACAGAGATCTATTTAAAGTAACAAAGAATTAGGGCATTCTTTTAGCTTGCACTAGGACTTTTTGTAGGATGCTATCTGGCTTACTTATAAAAAATAGACAACAATGAATTATATAACAATATAAATTCTGATATCTACTGTATAAGCTCTTTACTAGAATATTTAAATTTACTTGGTGGTCTTTACTTTTACTTAATAGGAAATACCCATAAAACTTTCAAATCAAGTGTGACCAGCATATATAATTAAGAGATGTCTTTCTGTATTTCATAAAGCGATATTTATACATTTGCTTCCTAAATTTTATTTTAAGACTGTGTCTCTTGTGTAATAATGTTCAACCTTTTAAACTTTCAAAATTTTATGAAGATATTTTTATTTTTCAAACTCAATATACCTGAGGAAACAAGTTACTACGACTCACCTGCCTTGGTTTCGTATATACCATCAGCATGCAGTAACATCGCTAAAGGCATCCCAACATTCTTGGAACGCCCACAAACAACTGCATTTTTGCCAAATGTCTCTATACCTAGAACAAAATACAGAATAATAATTCATTACAATTGCTGCTGTAATAACTGAAATGAGCAGAATGGCTCATCAATAAGTCATAGATAACACAATAATGAAAGCAACCTAATTAAAATTATATCTTCACATCACTCCCGTTTACTGATATGTTCACTTCCACGTGACATATCATTAAATAGGAGCAATGTAAATTTATATAATTTTAATTAGATTGTGAGAAAGAATCGGAAAACAGGATTCTTTAGACGAAAACATGTAAAATGATTATTAAAATATTTCTTAAAACAATTATTTTCCAGTGAAATCTTTAACTCATTGACCCCTGAAGTTTCATGATGAACTATTCCAACCTTTGAGTTGGAAGGGTTCAAATGTGTCTTTAGGGGTGAATGAGTTACAGTACATTAACACGGAAAGCAAATATACAAATGTTGTCAAAACTGCATGTAAATCATATCATTATCCAGAGTGATAATGAATGTTGTAAAAACAATATTTATCAATATGACATTTTTCCTTTTATTTTCAAGACAAACATAAACCCTTTCTATAGCTCTTGCAACTTAATTCCAGAAAAAAAGGTGGAAAGGTACATCATCTTCATATGTTTTCAAGATATTTTAGAAATGTTAACTAGAAAATGTCAGTAAGACATAAATGCCCCCACAACACAACAAGAAGTGACAGGATGGGAAAGGATGGGATGGAAATAGGCAACACTATAATATTAGTGAGTAACTTGTTGATCTTCATACTTTGCTTCAGTGCTGGTACACTGATTGAAATTCATTTAATGATCTCTCTCTCTCTCTCTCTGTTGTAACAATTTATTTTTACCTCAAGAAAAGGTCTGTTATTGTTCATTAAATTTGTTGAAATCCTAATGTGGGATGTAATTTATATCTCTACCTTACTGTTAATACATTACATGGTGAAAATATATACAAAATGAACCATGTAATGTGTTTGATATTGCAGAAGTTACATAACTTCTTACTATAACAAGCTACATACTTGACCTCCATGGTCACATTAAGCTTGTTTGCCTGAAAATATATTCTTAACACACAATTAGAGTAAAAAACCGTGTACTAACAATACATTGGGTATATGGAACCAAACCAAAAAAAAGGAAAACCGAAACAGTAAAAAACCAAACCGAACCAAACCGAATAAATCCTGAACTCCAAAAACATTCATTTGATTCAGACACACCAGTTATGATGATTACACACACCCTGCAGTAACTAGGAGATAATTTGACCACCGAATGTAGATTTTCAGTTTGTGTAAGCTTAGACTTGAAAGAAAGAGTTTCAAGGGGGATTTGTAAATTTTAGTCAAAATGAAGGTGTCTTCTTCCTAAATGAGGGATGGTTGACAGCTATGCAAATTTCAAGCTTGTAGCTACAAATAGTTCAAAGTTATGAAAAGCTAATTAAAACTACACAAATCTTACTAACCTGACCTCCGGAGAATCTCCATAACCCCAGCTGGTGTTGCTGGCACAAACGACTTCTGGTCTGAGCAGAACTTTCCAATGTTGATGACGTTGAAGCCATCAACATCCTTACTTGGATGCACCGCGTTGCACACCTTCCGCTCTGTGATGTGTTTAGGGACAGGAAGCTGAACCAACAGACCGTCCACTTTGTCACTGTCATTTTTCTCCTTGATCAGGGACAGCAAGTGTTCCTCCGTGGTCTCCACTGGTAGTACTATCTTCTCACTTGTAATTCCTAGAACATCACACTAGTCATATATATTTGTATATAACCAAACAGTGTTAAATATCAAAATGTAGTATATGTTACTTCACTTACATCATCGGACTTTCCATTTTCATTGTTTCAAATGTTTATTCTTCCAAGTATTGTGGCACCCAATTGCATACCAAAAATTCAATTGTGATTTATGATTTTTTTTTTTAAATAGTTTAACTTGGTCAGCTCTGAAATTTCATAATGAACTATTCTAACTTTTTAATTGAAATAGTTCAAATGTATCTTGAGAGTTGAGTGAGTTAAATAATAACTTATTTGTGATGGTTTCAATAAACAGATGTATCTTCAAAGGACACGTATTAGCCTAGCGATTGGTCAGGTATTTTTACCCGAGACCAATCAAACAGCTGCCTTTGTGTCTTCAATTTACCACAACAAAAGTAAGTGTAACCCCTAGATATCGATGATGCAGTATATTGTACATGTATTTATATTCATTAGAAAACTAAGTTCTGGTCTATCTGCCGGGCAAGTAAACATATGTTTCCACTAGACTACATGTAACAGTGACAGACAGATCTTTTATTGGCCCTTGGCCATTGAACATCTGCTTTGTTTTTTTACTTTGGTCGTCACTTGTGAAGTGATTATTTACCTGTATATTTACAAGCCTTAATTTTGTTTGCAACATAGGCCTTGCTTGCTGGGTCCTCTCCCACTTGTATCACACACAGGTTAGGGGGGCGTCGTCCTTCAGCTACAAAACCTTCGATTTCTATCTTCACTTCATCCTTCATATCTTTTGCTATGGCCACCCCATCTAGAATTTTAGCTGCTGCTAATCTGGAATAAACAAATAACATATTTGATAAAATCATTTATATTTTGATCTTTTAGTAAAAAATAATTATTTATTGTATAAATACTAGTGTTGTCCGATAATCTATTTTAATCGAAAATCAATTGATTGTTCAACCAATTCAATTGAATAGATTGATAATTTTCATGTCAAATTATCAGTTAAAATATTGTATGCTGTTTTCTGCTGATATCTGTCAGATTTACTCTTAGTCAACTGTATTAGTAAGTTAAAACTAAAAGTGTAAAAGCATAAAGACTCAAATGGATATACCAAGTCAGTCTTTGATTTTACATTATCGGTTAAAATAATATTATAATGATAGCATGGTCAGTTGGCATTGTTTGGTGTGTAATAGGCCAAATTACAGTAACATCCTCTTTGATCTACATGATATCAGTACATCCAATAGGTATAACACCCTGAACCCTGATATGGACCTTACTACTTCTAGCACCCATTCCATTAATCCAAACAAACCCCTTCACTCATCAACACCTATTAGAATTAATAAGAGACGAAACACCACAAGTAAGACCAAGCCTATCGAGTTCTGAATATCAATTTGCAATCAGAACAAACAACATCTTCTACAAAACCTTCCCGATAGTACCAAGCCTGATATCATCACTGGCACAGAGACCTGGTTGAATCCTAGTATCAATAGCACAGAAATATTTCCTGGTGATTTCTAGGTATACCGAAATGACAGGAAGAAAATGCCTGATGGCAAAGAAGGAGGTGGGGTCCTCATTGCTATAAAGGATGTTCATCAGTGATGAAGTTCAGGATTTACATCCTACTGATAACACCACCGACCTGAGGTCATCCCGGGTATTTCTGATCATGATGTACCCTTTATTGAGTTCAACATCTCACCACATAGAGCAACATGCAAACCCAGAAATGTTCCCATATACAAGCAGGCCAATTGGAACAGCATTAAGGCCGATCTATCCAACATCCTACTAAACATCCAAAGTGATAATGATTAAGATGTTGATAAAACCTGGGAACTATTCAAAACAGGATTATTAAGATGCATCAATGATCATATACCCCACAAAAATATGAAGCCCAAACCAAGTCAGCCATCAGAAAAATAATGCGAAAATGAGACCGACTGTATAAAAAATGTAAGAAATCTGGGGATAATCAATTCAGATCTAAATATAAGGAATTGAAACACCAGGTCCAAAAGCTACTACGTCAAGCTTACTGGAAGTACATTGAGGGAATCATAACTCCATCAGGAACCGACTCTGATCTGAGTATCATGAAAACATTCTGGTCTTATATAAAACATAGAAAAACTGACTTCACTGGTATCTCTTCCCTCAAACAAGATGGGAAACTTGTACATGACTCCAAAAGTAAGGCCCAAATTCTTAACACTCAATTCCAATCTGTTTTCTCTTCTGTTGAATCTCTCTCCTCTCATCAATTCGAACAAAGATGCAAGATATTTCATCAAATCCTATGCATTCTATCATGCCAAATTTTCCTATAACTGTCCAGGGTGTTACCAAATTACTGAAAAGTCTTAACCCAAGTAAAGCAACTGGTCCTGATAATCTTAAACCCAAAATCCTGAAAGAACTAGCAGATGATAAAGCCGGGGCTGCCCCTATGCTCACCATCTTTACATCAGGGAAAGTCCCAACTGATTGGAAAACTGCTCATGTGTCACCGATTTATAAAAAAGGAAATAAATTTGATGCTGAAAACTGCCCGATCTCCCTTACTTGTATCTGCAGTAAGATCATGGAGCATATTGTTGTAAGTAAGATGATGGCACACGCAGATACACATAACATCTTGTACACCCTTTAGCATGGCTTTTGCAAATCAAGATCATGTGAAAGCCAACTGATCGAGTTTATCGATGACATTACTAACAACCTAGAAAAGTCAGCACAGACAGATGTACTCGATATGGATTTCTCGAAGGCATTTGATAAGGTTAACCATCCCCTCCTTATCCATAAGCTGAGGCATTATGGTATAAGTGACCAAATTACATCCTGGTTAAGAGATTTCCTATCAAACAGGACACAGGCTGTCCTTGTAGAAGGTGAAAAATCTGAGTATGTGCATGTCATGTCTGGTGTCCCTCAGGGCTCAGTGATCGGGCCAACCTTATTTCTATTTTATATTAATGACATGCCAATAGGTCTTCATTCAACTGTCCGTCTGTTCGCAGACGACACCATTGCCTACCTTGCAGTAAAGTCAAATGGTGATGTGTTAAGACTTCAGGCAGATCTTGATCTTCTGGGACAGTGGGAGCAAACCTGGAAAATGTCATTCCATCCTGATAAGTGTAATGTGCTTTCGATCACAAGAAACAAGTCACCAATCAAATTTAAGTACACATTACACAATCACCCACTCCAACATGTAGCTGACGTCAAGTACTTAGGAATTAACATCACGTCAAATCTAAAATGGGATACCCATATCCAAAAGATCTGTGGCAAAACCAATTCCACTCTAGGCTTCCTGCGCAGAAACTTGAAAATCAGGATCAACATCACTCAAGGAAAATGCTTACAAGGCATTAGTAAGACCCTCCCTTGAGTACGCTTGCACTGTGTGGGAACCCTACACCAAGCCCAACATCCATCAAATTGAAATGGTACAGCGTCGTGCCACCCTCTTTGTTACTAACTGACACCGGAATATGTCTAGTGTTGGTGACATGATAAGTAAGCTAGGTTGGCCTAGTCTAGAGAAGGAATATGTCTAGTGTTGGTGACACGATAAGTAAGCTAGGTAGGCCTATTCTAGAGAAAAGACGAAGGGATATGCGTCTCACTACACTTTTTAAAGTAAAAAATGAACAACTGGCCATATCAAAAGATCTTCTTATACCACCTCAGTGTCTTTCTAGGCAAGCTCATCCCAATTCTTTTCAGGTACCACACTGCAAGACCGATGTCAAAAAAACCCTCTTCTCCCCACGCACGATATCAGACTGGAACAAACTCGCATCAAATATTCAAAGTCTTGAGTCTGTAAATTCTTTCAAATCATCTCTTTCCAAACTGCCTCAGTAAGATATAGAAAGTAACCTACTTATCTTCTCTTTGTTTCTTTCTTGTTATTTCCTTCTTTCTTTCCTTTATTTTTAATGCAAAGACCTCAATAACAAAATCTTCAGCTTTTTGACGGCAGTTATTTAAATGGAGATGTAGATGTACATGGCAAAATTATGCTGCAAATCCCAATTCTAAGTGGTATATCAACATAATTACACATATTTCAAATAGATTTAACAGAATTTGGACGTTCCCGATTATATTCAATAATCGTTCACTTAAAGTCATCTGGTAATTGATTATGAGTTCTGCTTCTGATTCTCAACACTTATAAATACACATGTGTGGATGGGTAGTTTGGAGGGACCCAAGACAGGGGAAGTCAATTTTCCACCTTGGATTTTTAAATTATCTATTAAGATACATAATGTTTTCGATAAAACTGTCTGCCTCACATAATATGCTTTTAACATCGAGTGTTTTGTATGGCAAACCAAAGTAGGGAAAAAACATTAATCCTCTTAAAATCCATTTTTGGCTAGTGATGAGAAATCTAGAATTAAAATATAGATCTTACTTATTTTAGATCTCAATAGAAAATTAAAAAATCTTTTAGATCTTACTTGAAAATTAAAAAACAAAAGAGCTAATGGACGTAACATAAAAATATTATTTTGTTAATGAAATTCATAAATTCCAACTTTCTTTACTTTAAATCCTATAAAAAAGGGAGCAAGCAATATTGATCTTGTAGGTAACTATTCATCTGTAACCAAACCTAATGATCCTACTCATTTAGAAGTCTGGTTAGCTTGACAAAACAAAAATGTGATGTTCCATCTTATGTATTTTTTTAACCAGGATAATTGAGAATATATTATTTAATAATTCCTGTGTTCAGCTGATCATTTTACCTTTAAAAATCATGTGCAAGTCATATTTATTAGGAATATTCACAAAATCATCTACTATTACCAAGAAGTTAATTAAGCTGTACATTTTGTCATTATCGTGTTAAGCTGTTCTGATTTCAAACACCCGAGCCTCGATCATGAACTCGGTATACCAGAATTCCTTAAACCTATTATGATAATACCTTGAATTTATTTCAAGAAACACGTATATATACGTGCAATAACACGTGCATATGCTAATCATAAGAATCGTGTAAAGGGAAGTAACTCGTAATTATTTTATGACTACAAAAAATATTTCCATTATCGCAATGGAAATTTTTGAAATTGTAATATAAAAAGAGAGGAGATCAAGATTTCTAAAATTATTTTTATTTTAACATTTGTATAAACTGTAAAATGCGATAAAAATAAACGTGATAATGAACTTGGCGTTTACAAATACAAGTGAAAACATAGTTCGCATGTTACAAGTCTACTGAAAGTACCGTTGTGCACATGGTCAAAGCTTTCTAATAGGCCAAACCTAAATGTATTTTTCCCTCGATTATTTATGCATTTCTCACCTGTTTGATGTACATATTGATTTTTGAGTGACCGCATCCAAAGATTTGCAGGTAAGCCTGCAAAACGTCTGTAAAATCTTCCTTGACATCTTGTGTATTTCTGCAGGGCAACCCTATTTTTAGATCTGGAAACGTGCTGTTAACAGCAGCGTCAAGTTGACGCTCTCATTGTAAAAATACCTTTCAAAGCAAGCGTATCGATGACCACAGAGTTTGACAACTCCTACAATAATGGCGACTTCCGTATCAAAACAAGACGATACATCTTCGAATGATGCAGAAAAAGATGCACCATCATCGACAGCAAATACAAAGTGGCCTGAAGCAGTCGTATCATCTAGCATGTCAAGTATTCTGAGTATGCTAACCGAGAAAAAACCGGAAAGGAAATTAAAACGTCCACGTAAGTGTGTGTTGGCATAATTTTGCTGTCAGTTTAGCTTTAAAAGGGTAAACCAATGCTAAACTTTAATTTTAGTTACTGCAATGAATGGCAAAATCTCCAAATGACAAAATATCTTCCATGTATGCACAATGTCGCAGCTATATTGTGCATTTCAAATGACGCATTAAAGTCATTTTGGTCTCTGTGGAGTACATGTAAGCTTATGTGTAGATAATACAATGTACATGTACATGTACATGTGTTACTGTTTATTTGGTATTCTGAATTGTGCAGTAAGATTTTATATTTTTTTTAATCAGAATTGTTATTAATCTTATGCATCTTCTATTCTTGAAGTTTTATATGTAGGCCTACTGAAACTTTGCACACTTGCAGCTGGCTGTTACTGTATCAGTGAAAACAATTACATCAGTATCAGTCATGTGACACTAGTGATTCGTCATTGGTCTATCCTATTGTCAAGTAAGGGAGTGCTTTTGTTAACTCAAATACCACGCCATCTGACTGAAACCAAAACAACACCAAAATAATAATTCAGTTATTTATTTATTGTATATTGAGCACATATTATCGCCTACAGTATAAATTAACTGATGAAACTAGCTCCCATTTCTCACATTTCTGTACCTACATCATGAGTTCATGTGTAACCATTCCATCAATTCATTACAGATTTCTTAAGTTGTTATCAAAAAGATATACATTTCTCAATAAATAACAAAAACCATATGTACTGTCGGTGCAATTTTTGCTGAATGGCCCGACAGTCACATACCCCACACATGCGCCCAGCTTGTGTGATACCGGCCACATTCAGCTCCCTCTACAGAAAGTATGACACTGAATGGAAAACAATTTTCAGCTATAAATATCTGTTCCATCAAACTCTGAACATTGTAAAAAAAGTTCTCTGAGCTTTCCTTTCTCTTACATTTACAAATGTGTAGGTAAATATCAAGTTCTTGAAAAATGTATGATGAGGATAATATTAACTTCTGTTATTTCTTTCCAGTAAGTGAGAATCTGTAGAATAAATTAAATGTTTACCATATTAAAGCCCTGTAAAATAGCAGCTAGCACACCAGACAACATGCTCAATGGCTTTTTGAATTGCTGTATGATTTTTTTTTTTTTTTATGAGTAGTCTCCCTTGAACTGCAGTTGAAATATGACTTACCGTATACATTGTAAAACATCTAAAATAGCTGTGTCCTATTAGTTATTTTGTGGATGCTCCAATTCATCGATGCACCAATCAGTTAAAATCAAATAATAACAGATATTTTCCCTGCTAAGATTTGATGCACCAATCTGTTAAAATTAAATAGGTTGCACAAATATTTTCCCCACTAATTTTTTAAGTATGGAAGCTGGACACTGCTGCAGCCAGCATATGTTACTGTGTATACTCAGACATGTTATAGCAATATAGGCTAGTTAGCTTTCTCAATATATTCATGTAGGAACTCAGTAAAACCCTTGATATAGTGGAGCATAAGTTAATTATTTGATAATATGCCTCTGATTTACTAAGAGCTACAATAATGAATTTCTAGGCATGCTGTAGTGTGAAATTAATAGCAAGCTTAGAAGATAGGAGATCTAGGACTATGATAGCCTGAGTTAGCTCTGACTCTGAAACCAGACTTAGACATTTTGACGGATAGATGTCTGGTGTGGGTCCCAAGACATCTATCTGTCAAAATGTCACTGTCTGGTGTCAGGGCTCGGGCTAGGACCACCAGTAAGCCACAGACTTAAACTCATAAAAACCCCACAGCCCCACCCCTCTGTCCCTCACCCACTTTTGACCTGTATTTTATTTGTATAAGCCCCTTTGTCTTATTACCATTAGGATGTAGTATGCCTGTCAGATTGAGACAAATCTTGTTAGGAATGGTCAGGAACCTAACAACTTATAAAGTGTCACCATTTTTTAAGTTTAATAAAAATTAAACATGTTTTTTGGGCACAATATTTAATTTTCTGCCAATCATTTTCCACTTTAAACTTCTCAAGTTCTACTAGTATGATTAAGATTATATTGTGAAACATAGAATTATTAGGTATCCATCCCCCCACATTGGAGGTACAGGTAGTCTAGTGGTAGGATACCGTTCTCAAGACGGAATGGTTGTGGTTTAGAGTCACATCACAGAAGTGTGTTGTGTTTATGAACAAACTTCTTTACTCCGCTTGTTCCTGTCTACTTAGTTGTAAATGAGTACACCTTCAGTCAGTGCTGGAATTGTTAAATGCTAGCTGTGAGCACCAAAATGACAGCACCCGCTGTATGCTCCCCAGGCAGATGAGAAAGATACTGGCTGGTTGCAAAGGCCCTATAACTACCGATAACAATTTGTGAACCGCTTTAAAATGACCTACAAACAAGGTTGTGATAAAGCAGTATATAAGAACCTCAAACTATTATTGGAATTGATCCCATTCCAGGGATGTTGGGTCTCCACCCCCTTATCTTGATTCTTAGTGCAAAAGTCTTGACAACAAATTAATAGTTGGTTTTATCATTTTTAGCTCACCTGCCCAAAGGGCAAGTGAGCTTATGCCATTATACCGCAGCGTCCATCGTCCGTCCAACGTCCGTCCGTCAACTTTTCCTTTAAAATGCTACAAGTCCTGAAGGGCCAAGGAGATATTGACCAAATTTGGTCTGAAGCATCCTTGGGGGAAGAAGAAAAAATTTTGTGTAAACCAAGGGTCTGGCCCCCAAGGGGGCTGAGGGGCGGGGCCCAATAGGGGAAACATAGCAAATTCTTTAAAATCCTTCTTCTGTAGGAATGAAAGGATTTGTTCCATATTTGGTCTGCAGCATCCTTGGGCAAAGAGGAGGCAAATTTGTATAAACGGTGGGTCTGGCCCCCAAGGGGCCCCTATAGGGGAAACATAGCAAATTCTTTAAAATCCTTCTTCTTCTGTAGGAATGAAAGGATTTGTTCCATATTAGGTCTGAGGCATCGTTGGGTCGAAGGGGAACCAATTTTGTATAAACGATGGGTCTGGCCCACAAGGGGCCTGAGGGGCGGGGCCCAATAGGGGAAACATAGCAAATTCTTTAAAATCCTTCTTCTTCTGTAGTAATGAAAGGATTTGTTCCTTATTTGGTCTGAAGCATCATTAGGTGAAGGGGAACCAATTTTGTATAAACGGTTGGTCTGACCCCCAAGGGGCCTGAGGGGCGGGACCCAATACGGTAAACATAGTAAATCCTTAAAAATCCGTATTCTTCTGTAGGACTGAAAGGATTTGTTTCATATTTGGTCTGAAACATCCTGGGTGAAGAGGAACCAATTTTGTATAAACCGTGGGTCTGGCCCCCAAGGGGGGTGAGGGGCGGGGCCCAATAGGGGAACCATAGCAAATTCTTTAAAATCCTTCTTCTTCTGTAGGAATGAAAGTATTTGTTCCATATTTGGTCTGAAACATCCTTGGGTGAAGGGGAACCAATTTTGTATAAATGGTGGGTCTGGCCCTCAAGGGGCCTGAGGGGCAGGGCCCAATAGGGGAAACATAGCAAAGTCTTAAAATCCTTCTTCTTCTGTAGGAATGAAAAGATTTGTTCAATATTTGTTCTGAAGCATCCTTTGGTGAATGGGAACCTATTTTGTATAAAC
>JAULCA010444281.1:0-10546 GCA_032360845.1 Crassadoma gigantea | reverse complement strand
ACATCCCACCCGGTCACATTCTACTGACAACGGGCGAACCAGTCGTCCTACTCCTAAATTGATATCAGTACCCTTGAATATTTAGTTATTAAGGAGAAGTCGTTTAAACATTTTGTACATATTTGATCCCTGTGATCTTGAATAAAGGTAAAGGCCATTTATTTATTTCAACTTGACACTTAACCCTTTTTTCAAGGATATTATGGGCCAAATATCATCACCCTTTGCCTTTTGGTTATTCAGAAGAAGTCGTTTAGCTATTTTGAACATGTTCGATCCCCGAGACCTTGAATACAAGTCAAGGTAATTAATTTTGAACAAATTTGTGGACATACATTCCAGTATTTTACTTGCTAAATATCATATTTAGCACAAACTTGATAGTCCTTCATCGAAGCATGTTATTGGCCAACTGTTATCATACTGCACCTTTTTCAAAAGAAGTTGTTTGAAGATTTTTGATAAATTCGACTCTTTTGAGCTTGAATTTAAGTGAAGGTCATTCATTTCAACAAACTTGACAGCCCTTAATTAATTTTAGTATGCTACTGGCCAGATTGCATCCTTGTTCTTATGGTTATTCAGAAGAAGTAGAGTGAAGGTCATTCATTTAAACAAGTTGGTAGCCGTTCAACCTGGCATTCTACTGGCCAATTGATGAATGATGACAATAATGAGACATATTAGATATCTGCTACATTCATCAAAGCATTTGGGACATAATATGAAACTGAAGGCGGAGACGACCTATGTGATTTGGTAATTGGTACAATGTGCCAAAAAAAGAATTACATTATATAATACAGCTGAACTCATCGGCGATTCTTGGATCAGAAAATGTAGAGTGCCGAATTAATCTCAATAATTACTACCTCCATGATGAGCTCTCCTTTTATATGTAGTAAAATAGCATACATACTTTTTAATCTAACCAATCCCTTCAGACAGACTTAAAAGGTCCGAAATATGTTTCCTTTATTCGCGGGTTGCCCTTATTAAGAATTTCTGTGCTTTAGGTAGGTAATACGATTCAAATATACAAAATATCCTTCGGTGTGTAATTCCGAAGAAAAACCGGTTTTGTCTTTAGTCTTTACTGTTATATATATCACTGCTTTCGAAATTCGATTTTGGGTCTTGATTGTGTGCATGTAGGTCAAACTATACTTTGTAATTAATTATTCGGAAATCTTATATTAATTAAGAATGGTTAAAGGTTATTCTTTACTTAAACGAAAACAACAGAAATCAAACCTTTCAAACATATGTTTAATTGAGATCAATAGAAAATCTTAAACTATAAAGCTTCGCCAATTTTATCAGAATTGATCACACAGGAATCGCCGATGTGGTTAAAACATTATCATTATTGCAAAAACAACTCTAACCCACAGATCATAACGTTTTTTACAATTGTTTCACAATTTTATTTAAAAAGGGTTTTAATGATTACAGATGCTGTTACGTTAGCTGGGTCGTCTGAGTGGGCTGTTCCCGGGAGTGAGTTTACGTTGACATGTGACGTGCCAGAGGAGGCCGATGATGTTACATTTTACCGTCGTCCTGACCTGTCCTCTACAGTAGGTGTGATTCAAGTTGGTGGTGACCAATGTTACAACACCAAGGCCAGTCCAGCCGTCCTCTGTACCCCGGATGTTTGTTCTTGTGTAACTACCACGACTGGAGGCCGCGGTACTGTGTTCCGGTGGGTCATACAACCACAGACAGGAGACCACGGATCTGTGTGGTTTTGTAGACGCACCAACATTAATCTGACAAATAGGTCCAAGGACAGTCCCGACTACACGCTTTCAGTAGTAGGTACGAGTTACTCTCTCTGTTTACGACATGTTTATTACGTGGTTACAGTACATGATTTCACAAGCTAAACGGCAGTTTATCGTAAAACCGAAACCAGAATACTGTAAAGTAAATTCTATATAAAGTTAAAAGAGCTACAGAGTAATGTAGCTAATCGAAATTTATATATATTTTCGTGTTCCCAAATAGTTCCATGTTAATATGAAACATTCATGAACTGACTACATACGCCCTTTTATATAGATGGTCCAGGATCAGTTTCTTTGTCCCCGCCTGAAACAGTCTACACAGGAAACGAGGGTGATACATTACCGGACATCACATGTACAGCTGACTGTAGACCTAGCTGTAATTTTGTCTGGACAAAACCCGACAACACCAACTTTACTGCCTCAGCTGTGCTGTCACTGGGACAACTAGACAGATCAGAGCATTCGACATACAGATGTACTGCTAGGAATGATGGCGGCGAGTCATCAACAACAGTGGATATAGCAGTATTGTGTAAGTTTATAAATATTAATTGATGCTTCTATAATGTCAGTGGATTGATCGAGTTTGGTTTGGTTTAGAAGTGTTTAACGTCCTATCAACAGCTATGGTCAATGAAGCACGGTATTCCCTGTGTGAACTGATGCTGACTTTATAGTACTAAATGTACCTCACTGAAACATACCGCCGAACAAAACCAAACAGGACACCTCACCCAGTCACATTATAATGACAATGGGCGAGCCAGTCGTCCCACTCCTAAAATTGCGTAGCATTAAGCAGGAGTAGAATCTACTATTTTCATAGGCTCTTGTATAATATCCTGTGCCTTTTTGTATCACAAATTATCTTTAACATTTACAGATCGCCCGTATCTAGTCATCAGTCCGTCTAGAAGTCCTTACATAGTTGAGGAAGGCCAGACAGGCGTAACCTTACAGTGTACGGCGACTAACACCAATCCACCGGTCACCTCAATATCGTGGAGGAAGGGGACAACCACGGTGTCCAGCACTGGTATATACAATATAACTTCACTCACTCCGAGAGATGCTGGCGTGTATGTGTGTTCCGCTAGCAACAGTATTGGTACAACGACTGAAAACGTAACACTAGAAGTTATATGTAAGTAGTAAATGATTAATGCTAAAATACGTATTATTGGTTGTATCTATTCTTATTCTAATACGCAGTTAATAAATCGAACACCGTATAAGCAAATTGATAATTTCAAAATCAGACATATCCTCACAAACAGATAATAATTTATGACTCGAAATAGCGGTTACATTGTATGAATTTGAAAATTTAGATTGTTAATATAAAGATAGTTATTCGATTTTAACAGCCCGTCAACATAAGGGCCAATAAAAAAAATAATTAATTAAATGGCTTACAGATAATGAGATCTGTTATTTGTTGGCATAAGGTCAATTTATTTCGTAAAACGTCATATCAACAACAAATGTCATTTAAGGAAGTGCCTTGATGTGGGTGGCGTGCTTGCGCGCGCTTGTGTGTGTGTGTGTGTGGAGGCAGGGTGTGTTCGTTTATATGTCTCTTTGTGCAGATAGCGCGGATCCGATTCTGACTTTATAGATCGAACTGTACATGTATCTCACTGAAATACTATACCAAAGGAACACAACACAGCATTCCGCCCGGTCACGTTATACAGACAACGGGTAAACTAGTTGTTGTCATTATTCTAAATGCTGAACGTTCAGCAAGGAATAACAACTACAACTTCAAAGACTTCTCTATGTCCTGGTATAGGGACAGAATCGATAGCCTTCCTAATCTGGGCAACATTAAAGCCAAAAGTGAGGTGTTGCAAAGCCAGGTACTAGGAAATAAAAGATAAGAGTTAAAAAACACAAATATTGCAACGTTAACAGCAGATAAGTTTCTTTTCCTTAAATGTACCAAAATCTGCCATTAACAGCCATGCTCAAGGCACCAAAGATATTTGGCATCACGAAAATATCGTCATCATCAATGACGTTAAAATGGACATCCAATGACCAAGATAATTCGGCCAACACATTCACCATAACGTACTCGTGCGTAGACTGTGATGTTACGGATGGGATGTCAGCTGATGTCGGAAGAACCGGAGATACCGAATTTACGACTCTTACGGACTTGCAGGCAAACACACAGTACTATATCAACGTCACAGCGAGCAATACTGCCGGCTCGAGCGTTTCGGCTGAATTGACTGCAGTAACCGCAACTGGTATGTTGTTATCGGGTTATAGTTTCTTTAATATTGATTGAAAACACCAGAAAATTGTTATTGTTCATTCGAATAATGAATAATTGCAGCGTTGGCAATTTTAGCGACTTTATTGTTTTCTTTGAATATCTGTTGTTTTGTGTATGCTTCAATCACGTACTATGTAAATTATGAATACAAAATCACAATACGAAATTGCCCGCACATAGAGTTTTACTTTTGCAGCATGATATAATAAATATACAGTACGGACTTTGTGTACTGATATTATTTTTTATTTTCTTAATCTCTGATAACGCTTGTGTAAATACGATACACTGATTATTTGTCTAAGAAGGTGAAAGAACCTTTTTCAAGAAGGGAAATTTAATCCCTTTAGAAAAAGGGCTCCCGAACTTTTATGGGCTATCCTCTGGTTTTAGATAATTCGATGATACTGTGGTTTAATGGTTTCATTCTTACTGTAAGAATAAAAGTCCGTTTAATGTCACATCAATTTGGTTAACGACTCATAAATACTAGTAGCTAGAGAGTTTGTCAGAACAATTTGTCCTATTCATCTGCTCTTATTATACTATTCAATGTCGTTTATGTGTTCGCGTGCAAGATGTCTTGTATACATGTATGTTTTACTTATATCTGTCTCCTATAACAGATGTACGTCAAATTAATAGTATGACAAGATCAAAACGTAACACATAAACTTTTCAATATTTGTGTAACATAAACCTTTATGCAATGCTTTCTTTTATATCTTCTGATGATTTGATTTTAAAAAATAATCTCGCGTCTTTACGATATTTATTATTTGTATATATATATCCTACTAGATCAACAAATAAATTTACTTATACTCATACCACCTACAGGTATCATCACTGTATGTCCTGCTTCTCAAGATACTGTTGGTCCCACCTCAACTGCAGTAATCGTTGTTGGCGCAATCCTGATTGTAGCAGCACTGATTTGTTTTGGAGTCTCTGTATTTGTTTACAGTAAGATATTTTTCTTAAAAATGATTGAATATTTACAAATCTCAAAACGTTTACGACAACGCATCCTTCATATAAAGGGGTTTCACTCACTTTTGTTCTCTGCATCCCTTGGATATGATATGTAAAAATAATATTTAAGACACGCAGCGAGCTGTCTCAGGTAAGAAAACTTGACCAATCAGTAGGCAGACAACTGTCATTTGAAAAATAAAGAGGAGCAATACCCGACTCCAAAGCCAATCAATTTTCTGTTATGCGACCGCGAGATTCTATTGCTGTACATCAAGGATCAAACTAGTCTTCTCGTCTCATTCACAAGGTGGCGCACAGTCTAATATTGCAATACCACCTAACATGAGTTTACTCATTTTAAAACAGATTTCCACGTACAAATGAAAAAAAGAGGAACCCCAGTATTTATCATATTTAAGAGTGAGATAGTCAACTCTATCTACTTCATTAAGTCATATATTTGATAAAGCAAAGGCTATCACTGATAAAAGAGAAAATTATGTAATGGGTGTTCACAACACAGTATGCTATCGTCTAAACAGCGCCTATTACGGAACACGAAACTGAACTTATTTCAAAGGTATTTCTGTCATCTTCATTTTTTCTCAGAATTATTTCCTTAATAAAACTAAATATAAAGATGACCTTATTTAATATAGATTATTACTTGTTAAATTCATACAATGCTATGTTATACATTCTTTTTACTATTTGAAAATATCTTTCAAATATATACGCTAATTGCTAATATTTCATTTACAGGAAAGGCACGTGTACTAAACAGGTACTGTCTCTTATGAAATAAAACTTATACAGGCGCTTCTTGCCTATCAATAAATATCTATATGTCTACATATATTGAATATAAAAACCACATGAATTCATACCATATTCTGAACAATTCTACTGACCTTATCAAATTAAACGCAAACACAATTTTCATGATTTATTATTTCAATGTAATACTGGCTGAATACAACGTTATATAACTGACTTATAATTACACTCCAATTCGATATAAACATACCGAAGAAATTGGGTTAATATAACCATGAACGCAATGAGACCAGTGAGCTTTTTGTATCACTTTTCATGATATATGTGATATGTATGTTACCGACTTGCGGTCATATCAAAATGAACATTGAGAAAACTGCTCAATGCCTACATGGAGTAATGATTATAAAATGTACTTTTGTATCACGTTTATTTTCATCCGATACTCACTGCCATAATTTATAAATTAATTATTGTCAAAATGAATAGTGGTTGGCTTTATTCAAAATAACTACAATCCACACGTCGAACTGTGACCAATATTGTACCAATGATAATGTATTCAATGTCTTTCCAGAGCTGCTAGTCAGCAGGGAAAAGTGCAGGAGCCAGTAAAATTCAGCGACGTTCTTAATCCAGGTATGCATCCAAGTAAATAAATAAATTAAAACAGAACATATACAAACAATAAATGTGTATATAGTTTGAATTTAAATATTGGTTTACATCGTTGTGTAATTTTTATTTGGTCTTTTTTTTAACTTATTTCAGATACGATTCCAGTTCATACAGAAGAAAGGTATAGTATTGTAAAGTTATCTTTCATAAAAGTTTAAAGTTTATAAGTGTATGCAATACCGTAAATCGTACGTAGTCATGATTTTAAGATATAATCAACTTCTGAATAACCGAAACTTCGTTCCAAGCATATTTTTGTCTTTCATGTTGAAGAGTAGCCACAACAGATATTACTTCAGATAATTAGGAGGAAAAGTTATGAGCGGCCGAAAACGTCTTCAGGGTTGATCGTGTAATTAATTAACGATAATTAAAACCAGAGCTCTTCCCTTGTTTATCTAGTTATTTACTGAAGTTCAATCTTTTTGTCAGGCTTTAAAATATTACGCATTCCATGCTTTCTGATTGGAAATTACTTTCATAAGACAAACTAGAGAAACTTGTAGGTGGTAATCGTTTCTTTATTAAAAAAACTTTTGAGGAAAACAGGCAGGCAATCACTTAAATAATTTTTGGAGTAATGTTTTTAACATCTGGAGCTCTCCAACAAGATATCATCACAACCCAAGGAAAAATTACATGAAACTCTCAGCCCAATGGAGGCAACATTCATATTAAAATTAATCACAATTGTTTATATGAAACAGTTGAGTGAAGGAAGACGTAAATTGAAATAGACAAATATATCAAGAACACTGAATCTTTCCTAAGCTTCGTTATCCTTATTTTGAATACCCTATATACGCTATACTTACGATAAATTGATGTATTAAGATTTTCTAATGTATAGTGTTTAACATAATATTGTCATTGGGAAGATTGAAAAATAATAAAAAAGACTCAAGAAGATTATCAATTGACTTCGTCACGGGTTTTTGCCAGGGACTGTTATATCTTTCATTATTTTTGGTTGATGTTTTTGTAGCGTCTTTGAGTTTAGACTTTTTTTTTCTTTTGCTGACACGGTAGTAGATATACATTATAATTTCCATGAGAATACTCAAACAAACATGCCAAGTTCAATACCATTCAATCGGTATATTAACACTGTAAAACTTTAGCTATCGTTCATTAAATTATGATGATTACTGAGCATTTGCGTGCGAATCTTGCCTGGAATGTTATTGACATAACAACGCTCTGAATCAGCCCATATTTGCGATAATAATTAAATTATATACATAACATTTTGTGGCACTAAACTACGGTAATGGTTATCATGCTATTGTGTCACATTAATCAACTTTTACGTTTTACATGCAGTGGGATAAATAAGGTATATTCTCTATTTCTTCAGTGTCCCCTAAATAGAAGAAAGCATGATACTTTGTCAAATTATAATGACATCACCCTAGCCAGTCTTAAAATGCCACAAATTAATACTTACTGATGTTAAGTAGTAGAAAATGTAGAGCAGTATTCTTGTCGCTTTTTTGTTCTTTTCCCATCCTTTCTAAAGATAGCACGCTTTTAAATGAACACTATGCATACAATAGCAAAACAACACCTATACATGTACCAATGAAAAATTGAGTTTGTACCTTTGAGTGCAGAGTTTATAGTAAAAAAATCAACAAAACTTATGTTCCGCCTCAAGTTCTCCGTCGTGGGTTTTTATTTATATAACCAACAAACCTACATACGACTTTTTAAGACTGAAAACAATCAATAATTTTTTTTTTCGAAATTAGATATCACTACCAAGACCTCGACCCTAAAGACATCGGAAAACCATCACTTTATGAAAGCACCACTGCTGGTAAATATAATTATATTTTTTATATAGCTCCATTTTTGCTACTTGGAAAACATATCAAATTTTAAACACATAAACATTTCCAAAAAATTCCTGTTTTACATTTGGTATATGATATATTTACACTGTAGTTTTTTTAACATGTAAATGACTTACTCTTCGTGAGTTCTGTAATATATGTCAATTTTCATGATATGGCAATCACGCGAGTATATTAAACTTTTGTCATATAGAGCGTGTATATTTATCTGAGCATGCAAATTATCACAACCATATGTTGAAACAGACAGATGTTTTACTTTGAGTTTCTTTTACAGCTGAAACAAACACTGCTGAAAGGTAAGACGTCAGATTGTAAAAAAAATGCAAGGTAGATTATATTTAAACGTTTCGTAGCAGTTTGCGTAACTGATAAAAGTGTATTGCTTTTCTATAATTTAAAGACTTTAATGAAAGAACACGCAATTTTTTATTTCATTGTATATGAACATTAACACTGTGGTTTATTTTCAAATCAGAGGTCATTATCAAGAACTCGATCCAAAGGACGTAGGGATGCAATCAACATATGAAGTCACTGCTAGAGGTAAATCTGGTGTAGCTCGACGGATATCAACTGAAATAACTAACATGATACAGATCACATATACTATGAACTCCCTTATCGTATCCTCTTGCTGACAACAGTTCACTTTATTTCCATTGAAAGAAAAAGTTTCATATTATAAATCATTTTATGCCTAAATAACTCATTTGTTTGATGGTGTTCTTTTTCAATATTTGTCAAGCAGGTTTTCAATATTCACGACGCAATTTGTTAAAAAGTCCAGTTATTTAGCATTAAAAATATTAATAAAGTGAACATTGTGCCTATGGCTTACACATTTTAGAGGCATACCGTTAGTAAATAATGTATATTAGTTGTGATATTATTTTTGTAATAGTACAATATTTTAACAACATGCCGTTATTGACATATCACGCCCCTCGTCTCATATGTCCTCATTTACCCTAATTTATTGCCAAACCCCTTTGTAAAGCAACATTTTCTCTTGACAAATGGTGAAATTATAACGAGGTTTTACTGTAATTCATTATATTTTCAGTTAACCTTGAGACGGATAACGATGCTGCAAGGTGAGATCGAACATATTCGAACTTAGTAATTGATCGAGATTCCGTAATTGTCCGAAAAATGAATAATGTCAGCACTTTTGTCTTAATGTTAAATGTCACCAACAACGCAACCTTAAAGTATTGATCAAATACTTCGTAAGTTTTTGAATGGCCCTAAAGGATTACCGTACAATTGCAAAAAAACTGTCAATCGAATTGGAAACTTATGTCCCGGCATGGCTTTAGCTGAAGTAGGTTGTTGAATCTTTTCTGAAAAAAAACCCTTATCCTGTTTGACGATTAATGACAACATAATTGAAAAATCACATAAAGATATTCAACAACAGTGTTCTCTAATGTAAATATTTACTGATGCTAGAGCGGGATTCGAGCTGTTAAATTTGGATTGTTACATTATTACTAGTTGAGCCACCCGGAACTGGTTTAATTTGTTATAGTATTGTTAAACGTCCTATCAACAGCTATAGTCATTTAAGGACGGCCTTCACTGTGTGCAAGATGCCTGCGTGTAGTGTATGCGTGAGTGTTTTGGGAGCCTGTGATATGTTCGTGTATTGTCTCCTTGTGATAGCGCGATTGATTGATTGATGGATTTTATAGCGTGGAAATGATGCCGACTTTATAGTTCTACTTCACTGGAACATACTGCCGAAGACACCCAGCAGTACATCCCACCCGGTCACATTATACGAACAACGGGCGAGTTTAACATTTTTTACAGACTTTGGTATGTCTCGGGCAGGGGACACATTCCAAAGCCTTCCACACACGGGCGAAAGCTCAAATTTTGATCAAAAGTGAGGCATTGTCAAGGGTAGACTTTAGGAAGAAGAAAATTGTCTGGAAAGAAGAGAAAAGATAAGATCCCAAAGTTAGTCGCCTCTTACGATCATGCAATTGGGGGCAGCATGTGCAATTCTTACACCCTACCTGCAGGAACCCACCCGGAACTGACCTGGTCCAATACTGCTACAGTCATATACAAAACAAAATTAAAGGGAGATAATCTATAAACGAAACACCACCCTTCAAAGGTATAGGGATCATTTAACACAAAATGCATGTAAATCACTAATGTAC
>JAULCA010444215.1:0-10548 GCA_032360845.1 Crassadoma gigantea | reverse complement strand
AACACATGTGTCCTGGGCCTAGCCGACAGAGAACAGTTACTTTCCTGTCCCTATATTATGGGGGTCACTGAAGATGGTGACAGGCCCTGTTCTGATGGTATGGTATTTAATGATAGTTCCTAGTCCATTTATTATGTTATGGGGCTCGCTGAAAATTGTTACAGTACATTTTGCTATGTTAGGTGAGCCAGCTTAAGAAGTTTTCCGCTCCTCTTCCTACGTAATGGGGCCTATCTAAGACAGTTCATGGTCCTGTTCTTGTGTTATGGGGCAAAATAGTACGATTTCCTGTCTTGTTTCTGTGATATGTGGTCTACTTAAGACGGATCCTGGTTTTGTACATTTTTTTGTACCTGTGTTTAGGGGCCTACTTAAGACTGTTCTTGGTCCTGTTCCTGTTCCGGTGTTTTGGGGCCCACTAAGGTCGGTTCCTGTGTTATAGGACCTACTTAGGACGGGTACCGGTCCTCTTCTTGTCCAATTGGTCCTACAAATGATACTTCCTGGTCCTGTTCTTGTGTTATCAGTCCTACTTTGTTCTGGTACCTGTCAAAGTTAGTTTCTGTTCTTGATCTGGTACTATGGGCCCAATGTAAAATGGAGCTCTCAGAAGACTGTTCCGGTGATGCCGTTGTGTCTGTACAAGGCCGTTACAAGGTTGTTTGCCTGGAATACGCCACCCGAAGAAGGCCTCTTACCGACACAACTAGAAACGCTTTTTTGAAAGGAAAACTGTTTCAAGCTTTGTTGCGGTTTTGTACAGAGCAGTACAAACATCTTGTATGCTGTGAACATTGACGTAGATGTAACGTTTCATTACTGGCGCCCGACTTACTTGTCGTTGAACTTGGTTTGGTAGA
This sequence comes from Crassadoma gigantea, assembly GCA_032360845.1. Taxonomy (NCBI): domain Eukaryota; kingdom Metazoa; phylum Mollusca; class Bivalvia; order Pectinida; family Pectinidae; genus Crassadoma; species Crassadoma gigantea. Next base: position 9,688 of record JAULCA010444215.1, on the reverse strand, counting down.
CATCAGCTTTCGGGAGATAGGTAACCCGGTCGTGTCGACATGTAGCATGTTGATTGCATGATTTTGTTGATGTTTTGAGACAGATATGATATTAAAACAGCCGATTGATTCGACACTTTTGAATTGTTAGGAACGTTGTCATGTGCAATATTTGTTACACACCTCCAACATGCAATATGCCCATAAAAGGTATTATATATTTTTCAAAGTCGATTCAAATCAATCAACTGTTGTGTTAGTAAAATAAATCATTATCCAAAAACCTCAAATTTAAAAGCAATTTAGGGGTAACTATTTTGCATCTCAGTTCTTACTAGATACGCCTAATGATTCGAGTACAATTTTCTGATTGGTCATTTGTCTAATTTACAGAAATAATCGATGGAGTAAAAGCATGATATTTACCAAAGATGGATAAATGAACTTATATATGTAGTTTTCTTGTATGCTTTTATTTGTATAACTAGTATTTTTATTTTTCGTGTTATTAACAACACAAATTCTACATCATGTTTTTTCAGGTTGGAACTTCAGGGCCTCCTTACGATCAGCAATGCAGTATGGACTCGGATATGGTATTTTGTAAGCTCGTGTCAGAAAATACCAATGCGACACTTACCCAATGTAGCATGAAATGTAAATGTGACAATAGTTGGCAATGTTCAAATGTCCATATTATCATGCAGAATACTAACAAAGACATGTGGAGATTATGTGAAATTACCATAAACGATGAAGTATAAACAAGGGCCATTTATGGCTATGAAACCTCATTTAATCCTATCCATCCCCTAAACTAGGAGGATCAAGAACGTCACCAAAAGGGACGACTAGACAAACGAGTTGTAGGAGGCTATGTGAGAAATCAACGTTAAATATTTGGTACACACAATTATGTTTGAGGCTACGATACCACAGTTGCAAATGAAATTTATTAAAGAAGGGATATCTAGAAAAGTGATTCCATAAAAACAATGATGTCGGAACGTTGTGCTGTTCTGTTAGGGGATTTGGTTTAACTCGCCATCATGTCCCTGCAAGTAGGGCATAATCATTGTACCTGCATGATCGTAAGAGGCGACTAAATTTGGGATCTTATCTTTTCTCCTCTTTCTAAACAATTTTCTTCTTCCTAAAATATCCCTTGACAATGCCTCACTTAGGACTTTAGTTGAGCGTTCGCCCCCTCGGAAAAGGCTTTGGGTCCTGTACTCTGGCCGAGACATGACCAAAGTAAAAATGGTAGTTTCTACTACTGCTTAACGCTCAGGCCCGAACATGCACATGTATTTAAACATCACGATACAAACCAACTCGTATTTACATACGTGTGCAATAAGCATGTGTGTTGTAAACTGCTGTATAACAAAATGTGAATTCGTTAGAAAGTATCTGTTAATTATAATCAATGACTTTGTATATGTGAATTATAATCATTGACTATGTGTATGTAAATTATTATCATTTACTAAGTATATTTCAATTATAATCATTAATTATGTATATGTAAATTATAATAATTGACTGTGTATATGTAAATTATAATTATTTACTTTGTATGTGTAATTTATTATCATTGACTTATGCAGTATAAGCTCAATGTATATTATTTAGTATTGTACATTTACAGAATTCTTACTTTGTATGACTTTATTTGCATATGTATCTGTATATAGTGTTTTTTCACATTATCGTTGAGAATCGTAAATACTGGTCTCAGTCCTAAGTCACACATACAGCTGTCATTAACTTCGATTACATAGAAATTGTCTCAATTTTGACTTGTATGACTGACGCTTTGATAAAAGCATAAACAAAAAATCCTGATTATAAAATCTTCAAAACAAAACCTTACACTTGATGTTATACTCGTTTGCTTTTTGTATTTTGTAAACATGGTTGCTTTCCACGAGTCATCGCCACTCGACCGTATTTATAGAAAGAAGCTTCCTCTACGCGCTCATACTTATATGGCTGCGCTTATACTTATATGGCTGTATATGTGGGAGCCGTGGCGCGGAAGTCGTATTTGTTTTTTTCCTATTTGGACATCGTTGCGTAGAGGAACATAATATAATGATGGATGCATCCTCTGATGCCACGGTCACCTAGTGATGTTTATAGAATTAACACGTAGCTATAGTCGACCAATTAGTTATATTATTCAACCTGACTTGTCTGGTTAAATGTATGCGAACTAATCAACTAGGCACTGGGACTCGAATATTTAATGCATGTTTATTAGCTGTTACAATGCCAATATTTTTTATCCTATTCCTAATTAAAAATAGTTTTTACGATTTTCTGTCTTTTTTTATATGTAAAAATATTTTTTATTTGCATCAATATCTAATTTCATTCTGTTATCAAATGGCCTATGTTTTAAGCGTTTTTTCTCTCCTCGTCAACATGTGTTTCTCTTATGTAAATTCTGTGTGTGTGAGGGTGTGTGTGTGTGGTAGTGGTGGGGGTGTAAGTGTGTGCATTTTATGTTTGTTCTACTGTAAAATCTCATCAATGCTCAACTGGAATTCAGATATCATGACGGTGAAAACTCTTTGTAGCCGGACGACTGACTGATCTTTTTTTGTCCACAATTTCCACATCGATGGTGAATTTGATTGTTCCATAACATCTTTAACATGGTTGGTCTATGGCCATGGCTATCTTTATTATAAACAATAAAACGATATCTCAATATCTATCATGGCTTTTTTAATATTCATTGAGTTATTTTATTACGTTTTCTAGATTCGATAACTTATTGTTAATCCTTATTTGGCATCATACAATTATGAATTATGATACGGTGTTATGTCATAGATATAAAATCATGGGCCTGAACAAAACCTAAGTCTAGTTCAGTTGCACGTGCAGTCTCTTAGAAACAATATATGAAGGCGAACTAATCAATTAGGCACTGGGACTCGAATATTTAATGCATGTTTATAAGCTGTTACAATGCCAATATTTTTTATCCTATTCCTAATTAAAAATAGTTTTTACGATTTTCTGTCTTTTTTAATTGTAAAAATATTTTTTATTTGCATCAATATCTAATTTCATTCTGTTATCAAATGGCCTATGTTTTAAGCGTCTTTTCTCTCCTCGTCAACATGTGTTTCTCTTATGTAAATTCTGTGTTTGTGAGGGTGTGTGTGTGTGGTGGTGGTGGGGGTGTAAGTGTGTGCATTTTATGTTTGTTCTACTGTAAAATCTCATCAATGCTCAACTGGAATTCAGATATCATGACGGTGAAAACTCTTTGTAGCCGGACGACTGACTGATCTTTTTTTGTCCACAATTTCCACATCGATGGTGAATTTGATTGTTCCATAACATCTTTAACATGGTTGGTCTATGGCCATGGCTATCTTTATTATAAACAATAAAACGATATCTCAATATCTATCATGGCTTTTTTAATATTCATTGAGTTATTTTATTACGTTTTCTAGATTCGATAACTTATTGTTAATCCTTATTTGGCATCATACAATTATGAATTATGATACGGTGTTATGTCATAGATATAAAATCATGGGCCTGAACAAAACCTAAGTCTAGTTCAGTTGCACGTGCAGTCTCTTAGAAACAATATATCCCTTATTAAAGCAGAGCTGGAACATTCTAATATTGCTTGTATATCAGAGTCCCATCTAAATCAATTACAATCTTACACTGACCTTTACATGAACTCTTTCACTTTCTCTCCTCACAGAAAGATAGAAGAACAGGTCAAGGTGGAGGGATGATTGTTTATTATGAAAATAATGGCATGATTAGCAGACAAATTTGATTGAAAAGGGACGATATTGAGTGGATCTGGTTAGAAGTAATAATTTATAAACACAAACTTTTACTAGGATGCATATACAAACCTGATAGTAATGTTGATAACCTCTATGGATATGGTACTCACTGGTGACATTAATATTGATATGTTAACCCTTCTACATAATCATCACCTTTCACGACTCCTTACTACACATAATATTTCTAGCCTTACCAATAACCCCACGTGTATAATTCAGGAACGTGTCACTTTCATTAATGTTATCTTTACAAGCAACCAAAACATAATTTCACCGCCCTTCTGTAGTGATCATTCTTCTAGCATGCATCAATTTCGTTTGGTGTATAAAGAAAACTACTCTAAAATATGAAGAAAATATTTGGAAGGTGGAATAACACTCAATACATTTAACAGTACCATGACTGATTCACTTTTGGATCAGGTAAATGGCTTCATTCCTGTCAAAGTAATAACAGAGCGACCTAATGATAAACCATGGATACACAACAACATCAGATTAAAGATGAGATTCACGGAAAGGCCAAATTAACAAGTAGCCCTCACTATTGGAAAACATTTCATCCGTGAGGCTAAGTCAAATCAAAACCATAAAAAACTTTTTAACTGATGATAAGATTTACCCAGATAAATGGTGAAAACTTTCTAAATCTTTCTCTTACTTCAGCAATAGATTTTCTCCGATTCCTCCCCTTTGAATTAGTAATCTGTTCACCATCCTACTTTTAAAGCTGAGGTACTCAATAATTACTTTGCCTCCAACGACTTCACACAGCATAACCTGACATTCTTAATCCTTTATCTAGTATTAATATTACTGAACAAGATTTTGGTGACCACGCTTAATATACTCTTAATATGAAAAAGCCCCCTTGACCTCATGAGTTTGTTCCTAAAATTATTAAAAGATTGAACTCCTCTCTTAAATTACCCCTTATGATTTAATTTAATAAAACACTTGAAAGAAGAGTGGTTTCCAATAGCTGTGAACAAGAAAATATAAATGCAGTTTATCAAGTGAATGTTCCTTTTAATGTTATTTTATTTCAGTAACTTCAATTCAATTGATGAACTTAGAAGATTTTGGGTTTATCGTGTAAATAAGCTTTGTCTATCGTGTTGGGATTTAAGCGAATCATTAAAAGGGCCTAGGTGAATCGTTTGGTGTATTTTTAGAGAACTTAAAATTATATCATTGAAAAGGTTATTTTAAATTGTTTGATGAGACCGTATGTATTCCATGAGGACCTAGATTGTTAATTACTAACGGAACAGAAACATGACCCAATCGTTTAATTAACCATGCAGTATTAATATGGAACTAGACTTAACCATTAAAGGAACAGAAACATGACTGAATCGTTCTAGGAGCTAGGTTTGGTTTTTTTTGTTTAACGTCCTATTAACAGCATTTAAGGACGGCCTCCTCTGTGTGCAAAATGTATGTGTGTAGTGCATGCATGTGTATTTTGGGAGCCTGCGAAATGTTGGTGTTTGTCATTTTGTCATAGCGCGGAGTTGATGCCGACTTTATAGTGCTACCTTACTGAAACATACTGCCGACGACATCCAGCAGGACGCCCCACCCGGTCACATTATACTGACAAAGAAAGATCACTCTAATAAGATTCGGGATATACAATGTACCAGCTCTGTAACTATCACGAAGTTTGAAAACCTTTTAAAACCGCAATATATTAGATTTTCAGAGCTCATAGTTCAGACCCCAAAACCGCAATATAATGAAGGTAGAAAAACCAAAACGTGTGTCACAAAGCATATTTGAAAGGTAAGTGGGTATTTCTTTATTTGATTTTATTCATATTTTGTTCTACTATTCACGGGTAAGTTATAATAAAAATTGGATTAACCACGTAAGTACTTATCACACACAGTAATTAGCCAGGTATATTTATCACTTATAATGAGCTTGCGTTGTAAAGGTAGGCTAGGCACGAGTGTGCGTCACGTATAGGTAGGTATAGGGTGGTGCATTGGATAGCCATTTGCCTTTCACCAATGCGGCTGCAGTTCGATTCCCCGATCGGACATGAAAAGGTTGGGGTCACCTGCCCGACCACGTGGGTTTTCTCCGGAAACTCAGGTTTCCTCCCACATTTAGACCCCCACGCGCTAACATCCAGGCCAACAAGAGTGATTAATATAAGTTGAAATAACTTGTTTCATAATTTTTTTAAAATAAATAAAGTTTATATTTATAGGTAGCTAGGTACGGGTGCGTGTCACATATAGGTAGGCTAGGTACGGGTGCGTGTCACGTATAGGTAGGCTAGGTACGGGTGCGCGGCACTCATTTCTATCATGTTCATAGTTCACCGCTAAGACGTGTGTATGTAGTGTACGTTACAGAGTAAGATAACATAACTAGTAACTTGTATGTTTTATTCAAGTTATATAAAGTTGATTTTTATGATTTTTAGTCATTAATCACTTAAATCTTGGTACTTTGTTCAATATGCATATGGAGACATAGATTGTTTGCAATACATGTATGTTCGTATGTTTAAGGCATGCACACAGCCATTTTCTAAATATAATGCCAAATTTGATATCATTATATAGTTTTAGCATTTTGTATTAAGTGTGCTATTTTTGAAACGTGCATGCAAAATTATATTATTATTATTATTCCTGTATATCCGTACTTTACAGACATCTTGTTCCAACTTGGAGATATATGGCCTAAGGTGGACTGTGGATAAGACAACCAACAAAACATTGGTTCCACATTGTGATTGCACTCACCAGACTGTCTAAAACATTGGTGCGCCAGCAAGCACGTAGGGGACGGAGTGACTACATATGTGGGACAGAAAGCTGGTATGACGCTACGGCTACAGCTAATGTCATTCCTCGTCATCAGCAGATGATATCGGATGAAAACCGGGAAACCTAGGATGTTCAGATTTCAATGGTGTTGTCGTCATCGATATATATTGTTTTTCTACGTGGAACATACATTTAGTGCAATACGTCGGGGAGAGACAGCATTGCGGATAGGCCATGGAATTTATTAAGATATCTTACAGTTTCATTACAAATATCAATCAGTATTAATGTGTGAATCAGGATTATGTATTATCATATGTATGTGTATAGTGTATGACAGTGTAAATAAACTGTATATATGTATATTCCTTGTCTGTTGAGCTACACCAACGTGCTGTCTCACTACGACGTCAAAAACCGTAGTTCGAATAAAGTTTCATGATTTTAAATTGTTTTGTCTTTATCTTGTGGTCTTTATGATATTCAAGTATTTTGTGTTCTACAAATAGTACCAATATGTGAACACCAGAGATGTCGTATCTATAAAAGCGTTGGAATGACAATGCTGACAATAAGAGTGAAAACCGTAGAAACTTTGGGAGGGTCACGGGACCAAATGTTCTTTTTTATAAAGACATAGAAAGCCCAAGCGGGAGAGATGCTGACACTTTAAGTTGCTGATAAGGGGAAAGCTGACCTCACTACATCTGCGGGCTAATTGGTGTTAACTAAATATGAAACTGTCATTCTATGAATTTGGAAAGAAATGTAACTGATTAGTACGCACAACAAGGCCCCAAATTAAACCCGCGAATAATTGTAAGGTTGAAGGATAATAACAATTCAAGAAGTTATATCTGCAATTAAATTCTGACTATGCGCGCACACATATGCTACCATATCGTCTAAAATTAGAAGTAGGAGGAGCAAAACTATACAGCGAGACTGAAGTCACCAGATATGTTGAAATGGTTGGTATTAAAGTGGACTTGATCAGAGGAAAGGGACAAACAGAAACAAACAAAAACAACGACCGGCTACAAACAAGCACGTAAAAACTGTCCTAGGGACAGAACCCATTGTCTTCCTCAATTGGACGAACGCTCAACGTCAAGGCCTAAAGTGAGGTGTTGCTAAGCAAGGCGCTAAACACTGAAGTTAGAAGTAAACAGATTGAAACATATTCCAAATATTGCATTGGTTGCAGCATTTTTTTGTCTCGCTTTTGTTTCCCAATATAGAGGACACCATAGCAAACTCCCATTTCTACAGGGGGTTCCCACAATAGTCGCCTCCTTCGGTAAAAGCAGGTGCTTTCTTTTCCCGGTCCCTCACCTGCAGAGGTGCTATGAGTTACTGAACCAGCTGACACATTTACAACTTTTAACAAAAAACAGTTGTAGATTCGTTAGTGATGATCAGCTAGCGCAGCGGACAAGTACACCTGCCGTTTATCATTATGGTCGATCATACAACAATGTACCTGAAAACATATAAACACCTGTCCGATTCAACTGGGGATTTCTTATGATAGTCATGTTTTCTTGCCCCAAAGTGCTTCCAGTTTTTCTTTTAAATTAAGTTCAATGTCATGCTCCGGAGACCTTCAAATATTTAGTTTCATTCCTCTTACCATCTTTCTGAAAAAAATTCAACAGCTATCTTTCTAAAAGAAAAATAACATTAGGTATATAAATAATAAAAATCATGCTATATCCAGATAAAAGCTGTGTATATATCTTTGAGTGAAAGAAACTTTAATGTGTAGGATAGTCATATAACGCATCTCTATATAAAAGCGATGTACGGGGCCGTCTTCATCAATGTTTTAGTGTAAATGAATGTCATAAAGATACTTTCCTTTGTTGATGCAAATGTGCCACAAAGGAAAAGCATCCTCCTATATGAACTTCATGTAAACTAATTGAAATAACAGAACTACAGTATTCTGATTCAGGAAGAATGTCTAGACATGTGTTTATAAAATATATATATAAATCAAGCTTCATTAACGTTGTATTACTTTTTTTGAATCACACTGTTTTTATCGGGACATATCACGATCTGAAATATTGATAACTAATGTTATTTTTCTTTTAGAAAGATGGCTAATGAATATTTTAGCAGAAAGATGGCAAGAGGTATGAAATAAAGGACTTCTGGTTAGCGCCTCATAAAACTCCTAAAAAAATCTGCGTTTTTCATTAATATTCTTATTTACCAAATCTGACATTTGCCATATCATTATTTAAATAACTCAAGATCTTTTTCGTCTATAATTCGAGTTTTTGAGTTTGAAACTTTGGCGTTATATAGGTTTTAATTCGTATATCAGAGGACACATATTGACTGCTGGGCGAGCTGTCTACATATATTTTCTGTTCTTGGTGGGACTTAGTGACTTTTGTTAAAAGATCTTTTAACCCTTCTTATTACATTTTTTTCATACAACCCATGTCATATCCTGCGAACGCAGACCGTCTACGTCTTCTCTAAATCTCTTGTCAGATAATATAACCTATAATGTTAAGCTTATTATATACATTCCTTTGAAGTGTTACAAACACTGTATTTATCATTTGCGATAAACGCGATCATCTGCGTGTGATACCTGATATGGGTACGAAGTGGGCACCTCTTGCAGGTGAGGTTTTTTTTTCTAAGTTTTTGGATTTTTGGATTAATTCCTCGGATTTTCAGCAATGGCTTACACTACTTTCCTATATGGGTCAATATTTCTTCTAGACTTGCAAACACGCCGCCTGGTAGGGTGACAACTCACGAGTGATACTTAACACCTGTCCGAATTAATACCTGTAGTGTTGTTTTGGAACAAATTTCACTACCTTTATCTAATCAAATTGTATATGCATTACATACATTTATCATATTTTTTATATATATTCGATGTAGATTATGAGAAAAATGTTGACATAATTTCAAAGATGTGTACGGCGATTTGCAATTTCCTGTACAGTTCGCCGAATACAATGCTTTCAGTTACACGATGTTTGGTTTGGTTTGGTTTTATTTTGTTTAACGTCCTATTAACAGCTAAGGTCATTTAAGGACGGCCTCCCCTGT
>JAULCA010444203.1:0-22480 GCA_032360845.1 Crassadoma gigantea | reverse complement strand
TAAACTTGGTAGGAATGATCATCTAATGGTTCTGGCAAAGTTTTTTTTCAGGTCGATCAAAAATCCAATACAGCTGCGATGGCCACCATTTTGGGAAAAAAATATTTAAAACTTAAAATTAAGTTAGGCAAGGCAGGTTTAACTGAAACTGTAATACTGTAGGACTCAGGTGACCGTTAAGACCCATGGGCCTATTGTTGCCAGTGAAATATCATATTCTATCAACTTGATAAAACTGATATTTTTATACGCAAACCCTAAAAGTGGGTGTATATTGGCATGGCTTTGTCAGTCCTGCCGTCCGTTCGTTCGTTCATCCGTTCATAGACGCATTTTATCAGCCTATGCATTCGCTCAGTTTACAACGGATCTTTTTAAAATTTTGTAACAATGGCCAGTACAATGCCCCCCCAAAATTTTCCAAAAAGTTTGGTTGCTGTGGTAACCAGGACACTATACACAGGTTTTGTGTTATTGCCAATAGCTCATCAGTTCTTCAATCAATTTTATTTATTACTGGAAGCTTCTGATTGGTCAAAATTCAGATATTGTCTAAACCAGCTGAAAATTGCTATATAGGGGTATTGAGGGATGACAAATAAAATGGTTCTATTTTCAAAAACAGCAAATGCCATTTGGTTGCCAACGTAACCAAATGAAACCCCATAATGAGGGATGTCTTGTTTTAATTTTTATTTTTTTTGGGGGGGGGGGAAGGGGAATCTTGACAAAATTTTCTAAAATATTGATCATATTCAAAAGGGTTTGAATCAAATGAAGCAACGGTAAAATAAGTGGATACTGTAGTAAGTTATTGGTACACACACTTTAGTGTTTATAGAAATATACTATAAATAAAATTTTTATAAGCAATCATACCAGAAAATAGCAGAAAACTTCAGAATTACATTGAGTATCCCATTGAAAATGGCACACAGCCTTGTTGTCAAGCTTGACGCCATTAGAATATGGCGGTAATTGATACGTTTCTGATTCCCACCCTTTTTTAATGCATTACATTTTACATGTTTTATGCATTACAAATGTAATAAATAGAAAATTTCTGACTGGTCCGAACACACAAAAAATGAAATGAATAGAGGATGTTTAATGGTGTCTTCAGTAATAATACATTTCACTTGTGTGGCTAATACTTGGTATTTTTCACTCATGCAATATCATGAAAACATCATTAAATATCCTCTTTCAAATTTTGTACGGTAATGCTAGAAGCAATAATGTTCAACATGTATTATGGGTTTTTCTGTCGAATTACAACTTTACACATTTTGACATATCTGTTTATGCGATAATTCAAGCCAGAACACTGTTTAGCTCACCTGCCCGAAGGGCAAGTGAGCTTATGCTGTGGCGTCTGTCGTCTATTGTCTGGCCTCCGTCATCCTCCAACTTTTCCTACAAATCACTACTAGTCATGAATGACTGAGCAGACTTTAACAAATTTAGTCAGAAGTATCCTTAGGGGAAGGGAAACAATTTTGTATAAACCGGGGGTCTGGCTCCCCTGGGGGATGGGGGGCAGGCCAATTAGGGGAATTATAACAAATTCTTTAAAATCCTTCTCCTTCTGTAGGAATGTAAAGGATTTGTTCCATAGTTTGTCTGAAGCATCCTTGGGCAAAAAGGAACCAATTTTGTATAGACCATGGGTTTGACCCCCCTGGGGGCTGAGGGGCAGGGCCCAATAGGAGAACATAGCAAATTCTTTAAAATCCTTCCTCTTCTGTAGGAAAGAAAGGATTTATTCCATATTTGGTCTGAAGCATCCTTGATTAAAGGGGAACCAATTTTGTATAAACCATGGGTCTGGTCCGCCTGGGGGCTGAGCGGTGGGGCCCAATAGGGGAACATTGCAAATACTTCAAAATCGTTCTTGGTCTGTAGGAACGAAAGGATTTGTTCCATATTTGGTCTGAAGCATCCTTGGGCAATAGGGAACCAATTTTGTGTAAACCATGGGTCTGGTCTGCCTGGGCGCTGAGGGGCGGGGCCCAATAGGGGAAGCATAGCAAATTCTTTAAAATCCTTCTTCTTCTGTAGGAATGAAAGGATTTGTTCCATAATTCGTATGAAGCATCCTTGGGCAAAAAGGAACCAATTTTGTATAAACCATGGGTTTGACCCCCCTGGGGGCTGAGGGGCTGACCCAATAATGGAGTGTAGCAAATTCTATAAAATCCTACTTCTTCTGTAGGAATGAAAGGATTTGTTCCATATTTGGTCTGAAGCACCCCTGGGTGAAGGGGATCCAATTTTGTATAAACCGGGGGTCTGGCCCACATGGGGGCTGAGGGGCGAGGCCCAATAGGGGAACATAGCAAATTTTTTAATATCTTTCTTCTTCTGTCGGAATGAGAGGATTTGTTCCATATTTGGTCGGAAGCATCCTTGATTGAGGGGGAACCAATTTTGTATAAACCATGGGTCTTGTCCCCCTGGGCGCTGAGGGGCGGGGCCAAAAGTGGGCAATATGGCTATATTTCTACAAACGACTTATTCTGTAGAACTATGCACTAGATATCAACCATATTTCACTGAAAGCATCCCCAGCTGGCGGGGATTCAAAATTGTACAAATGGAGGGGCTGACCTCCATGGGCCTTTATGTAGCAGAATCACAGGAACTAAATAGATGCTATTGATACAGTACCAAGTGTCTTATTTTACTGTGGGATAGTAATATCTGGTTGTAAAAATTATTACCTAGTGTCACTGGACATTTTATCAACAGAGTTAAATGTAATCTGTTCATGGGAAATGTCATCCATGATATCCACTTTCTATGCTTATTTTCACTCTCTACACTTTTGTAAGATGTCAAAGCAAAATTGAAGGCACAAAGATAGCTGTTTGATTGGTCTCAGGTAATAAAAAAACTGACCAATCGCTAGACTGATTACAAAGGAGAGACCCCCCCCCCACCGACTACAAAGCCTGTCAATGTCTACCGTTATGTGACGGCGAAATTCTTCTGATATACATCAAAGAGTGGAACTAGTCTTCTTGCTTCATCAACAAGGTGGCGCACACTGAGCCTTCGATTTATGACATATTCCAGGGGTGCAGAGAGCAAAAGTGAGCGTAACCCCTGGATATCGAGGATGGGGAAATGCTTACTTTCTCATACATGTCAACTCTTCCTTTTTTGGAGGGATTGTCCCTCTGAACCACATTTTGTTAGGTTTGATACTTTGAAGATATAGGACCCAGTCTGGTCCCCCTATATTATAATTGGACTGGATTTGTTACTAAAAGGAGACAAAAGTCCCACTTACAGGATGAAAAATGCTAATATATAATTCAAATAATCACTTCATTATAAATATCAAATGTTGTTGTATATTATTATATGAAGATATCATTTTAATTATCCCTTTGTGGCAGTCGATTCCTTGTTGGCCAAAAGTACACTTCGAGACTGGTTATGTTGACTTTGTGAAAGATTTCAGGTATTGGATTCTGAAGTATCAAAGAAGGGAAGGGGCAATAACAGAACTTTTGGCAATAGAAAACTGAAATTGCATTTCATGGCTTAGTGTATTGAAAAGATTGATGTGAATATTGAGACAGCAATCCCTGCATCAACTAATATCATATCAAATCCCACTGAATCTATTAGAGCACGTAGAAATCAGTCAAGTCTAACATTTAAAGGGTGAGATTGAGTAAACCACAGACACGTTTGTGATCAGTTTATAGTTGCAAGTGGTAAATAGGATGTGTACCAGGGAGTGATTATGTTGTAGGTATACACTACCAGCTTGAGTCGACTCTACACCAAGGAAACACAGGACTTTATAGAGTGTGCTAAACAGAGACTCGGGACAGGGACAAAGACTGACAAGAACAAACTAGGTATAGTATATACACAGTTGTATCATAGATGTGTCATATTTCTTTCATCTCCGTCTGTGAATATATTATGAAGAGTCGTATTCATTCAGTAAGAACACATGTTCTTACCCAATGCCATTTTATTCATGTTCAATGTTTTTACATTGTTGCAAAAATGCACTATGGAGAGAATTAGGCCTATACAATGTTATAGGCCATGCTTCATTATACATAATACAGTGTAGTAAAAATGAACAAAGTTCTCGATGAAAAACAATGTCTGTCTCATCTATGATACAAGTAGGTTACACATATAATTACTCGTTCTTCAGGTATAACCCACACGGCACTTTGTGCCTTGTTGGTTATATCCTGAAGAACTCGTAAACTATAGTGTAACCAATACGAATTTCTAGTGTAAGAGGGAGTGTCATATTGTCCCCATCAGTCAATTCCATGTATACAATGTATGATTTTGTTTTCATATTTTAAATTTATACATTGTTTTGCTATATACTTTAACATATATACTTTAAAATGTTCTTGATTGAAAATTTCTTAAAATGTCATCTTAGCTTATTGGTTTACAAAATGTGTTTTCTATTAGAAAATTTGAAGTAGGACACTTTGTATGTAATACATTTTATGATATATATGTAGCACATTGTGTTCCTTGTGATCAGTATATGATCAAATATATAGGTTTTAGTTTCAACATATTTTATTTGATATAATAGAAATCAATTATAATACTTCCTAATAAATGATATACAACTATTATGAGAACTTCTCATAATCTTTACTTACCAACCTAAGAAAATGTTTCAAAAGATCTACAATTATTTTTGTTTTATCATTGCAGCTGAAACATAATGAAGATCTTGTAATATTTTCTTCATAAAGTTAGAAACATTAATTAGATGAACATCACAACATAGATCAACGGGATGTTATTTTTAACAGTACCCCAAATTTATTTACTGAAAAAAAAAAAAAAAAAAAAAAATTGATATTTCGAGTTACTTTCTGTGTATGTAAAATGTTATCAAACTTTACAGCAAAGTATTGTTCGAATCAGTGAACTACAATAACAATGTTTTTTTTTTTTTAAACTTGCATGTAAATCATGAAGTCAGCCTCTTCCAACCAACTACACAGTTAAAAAATAAGATTGTCCTTCTTGTTATCAGAAATCTTCAGCACTGCTCAAAAAACATACAGATGTGGATTAATTGTTCATATAGAACAATGTGTTGTATGAATTTTCATTCTGTATGACATACATAATGTCCCTGTGTATTTCTAGGAGCAGGACTTGCCGGTCAAAGTGCATCTAAGTTGTCTGGGTCCTCCACAAGTTTACAGGGGAAAATCCATGATGCCCGTGGAAGATCTGGGTCGATGCAGAGCGTGGATTCAGCCTCTCTGTCCATGCATGGCTCCGACTCAGATCTTGCTATGAGACACTTATTTGACCAGGTACAGTAATATCGATAATCATCATACCTAGCTAGGCAAGAAAAGGAATTTCAGGCATATGATTCGTTTTAAAGATCTGTTAAATTGCATGTGGATAAGTGATAAAATATTCATATGGTATGGACTGTATTACCATTTCATTTCATTTTAAACTGAAAGAATAACATTATTAATCTGAAGAGGTAATTATTATAATTATGACATAAAATTACCAACTTAGAAGCAGTTAAAAATTTAAGATTGAAATTCTAACACTTTACTACTATGAACAGACCTTTAAAGTTATTTTCTTACTAAATTTAGATCATTACCTTTATTTAAACACGAATAAATATATGTTAATATACAACATTTGATATAACCCCCTATCTAGCTAAAGTAAGCCACTCTAAAGTGCTTTACAGTACATAGATATTCAAAGATAATTATATATGTACTTGATATTTTCAGGAATTCAGGAATGTCAGGAAATGTTTTAGGTAACGCTGCAGCAAAGTGTTAACAAAACAAATATCATTACCAGTAACATGATAGATAAGATCTTTGCTTTTAATCAAGAGGTCGGAGATCAAATCCACATGGAGGATATGATTTTGTGGAAAACGATATTGTGCATGTAATGGATAGGCTTCTTACATTACATTGTATATCTCTTTGCTGTTGTTCATGAGCAGGCAACTCTGAAGTCAGAAAAAATGCCGAACAATTTTGAACTTTCTTCCTTGAAGAGATGTAATGTAGAACACCTAGTTAAAAGCTTATACACTTTGAAGCTAATAATGATCTTGAATGAGAATTGACAGGGCAGGACTTTTGAAGAAAACAGCTGCATAAAATGTTAAAGTTATGCACAGATTTTTGATAATTCATCATAGCTTGTGTTCATTGTGTAGGTGCTTGACAAGGTGTTCAGTGAACTAGAACCGTTCTGTCTGGCGGAACAGGACTTCTGTGTCCGATTCTTTCACCTAGTGGCCGAATCACAAAAAGGAGAAAAAGAGGTTTGTATCGAAAATAATTTAGAATTACACAATAGTATTGTATTAGATATTATTGATGGAACATCCAAGTAATTTTGTATCAAAACACATAAAGGATCCTTATTCATGTACCATTGCTTAAGGCAGTAACTAACTGTTGGAAACTGTTTTTACTGGCATGACTATAGATAAAGCTGGGATTTAATCTCTGGACTTTGTTAATATCGCACAAACTGATTGAACTACCTGCTAAACAGAGGTGTCTCGGACCAACTGTTCTACAGTTATATTCAAACTGAAGTTTAACAAATGTTTCTTTGTATAGAAAAAAACCACAATGTAGTGGGACAGGGATCCTTAATCTCCAGATGTTTAAGTGCACTGTGGGAGAGAATAATACATTTGTAGTCACAGTATTTAGTATATTGTAGCATGAAAATAATGTTTTTTTATCAAAAACTGGCTGAATGGGTAGCTATTGATTTGTTGCTTTAACTTTTAGTATTAGTGCCCATGATCACTAAAAGAAATGCATGATATGAGATATTTGTTGTGATAATTTCTCATGTTCTGACAAAATCATGTTAGTTCTGTATATTTGAATTTGTACGAATAGGAAGAAGATGGAGACGGTGGCGACATCTGGCAGCCCCGTAAGCCTGTTCAGTCAGTGGAGTAAGTATTTTAGCATCTAATCGTCAAACGTTGCTAATACTGTCTTCCATCTGTGTAAATGTTGACTGTCACTCTACTGTCGTATAATGGAAGCCTTGTCACTGAATGTGTAATGTAGTATCAACTCTAACTTATACTCTACATTATAACCCTTTCACCACTTGTAGAACATAATTGACTCATCCGGATCAATGTATGGTAGAGTCTACTAAAGTTACATAGGGGTGAAAGGGTTTAGATAAAAGTAGATGTTTTGTATGCTAGCTATCAAAGTCATGAATGTAACTGCTGTCTTATGTGTTTGTTTCACTCAGAATTAAAAATAAAAAATGAATTTCAAATGCATGTGTATTAATTCTACAAAGGTGTGATAATAACTCAGTTACAATATTAATTATCATATGTCAATTAGGACTTTATAGACCCGTTGTCTAATTCCACTTCAAGATGTCATTTAATGTAATTTGATAATGAGAGAGAAAATATCATTAGGTTTTTCTGCAATACAAGTATATGCATGAATTCTGGATTAGGTATCATTAAAGGATCTTTAAAAAACTTAACAATTTATGGATGAATTTTTTTTCATCATATAAAGTTCATAAAAATGATATAGGAAACTTGTATCTGAGTACATATCCAAAGACTGATATTAGTTTCATTTACATGTTGTACCTCATCTAAACTGCTAGTGATAATCAATTAAAAAATTCCTTTAAAATTTTCAATTCATTGAGTCTAGGTGTAGTCATATTGGTTGGATACAAACACATAACTACTATATAGAAATTCCATTTACTGGTATTAGTTGGCTTGATTAAGTGAACGTGGTTATTTTTAATGTATGATTATCTTCTTTGAAAATGTTCTGGCAAGCTGAGCTGTTTACCTCATCTTTAACTCCCAAACTATCATTTCTGAGATTTTATAAGTGGTAGCAAGCTGACTTTTCCATTGTTTCTTATCTTTGAGACTTAGTTATAGCTAGTTGACATGTTTACTTTATATTTGAATTTGAAAAAAAAATATCTAATCATATCCCTTTCTGTTTTTATATACATGTACTGTAATTGAATGAAGCATATTGAATTTTGTAATACACAGAGATAATGCATGGTATAAAACTATAAAGGCACAAAACATTTTTGCATTTCTAGATCTAATCTGGGTCTATCACATGTTTTATCACATGTCCTCATGATAATCTGGGTCAATTATATGTTCAATTAATATGGCTTCATCTGGGTCTATCAAATGTTTATATAATCATCGCCACATCTGGCCATTGGTCTATTACATAGGGATTGAACAGCGTTTTTAAAATGTTCATGTAAGTATAAACACAAATCTGTTAAATCCATATTGCATGAAGCCTGCTAGGTCTTCATGTTTAATATGGATGTAACCAATTTGCATTCAAACTCAAATGAAATGCATTTCTGCTGGTAATGTTCATAAAGTGGGCGGCAGCGTAAAATTTAATGTATATATACTTGTTAGCTCACCTGCCCGAAGAGCAATTGAGCTTATGCCATGGTGCAACGTCCATCATCCGTCCGGCGTCAACTTTTCCATCAATCGACTTCTTCTCAATAACCAAAAGGCCCAGAGTACTGTAACATGCTGGGACTAAAGGGCTACCAAGTTTGTTCAAATGAATGAACTTGACCCGCATTCAAGGTCACAGGGTTCAAATGTTTTAAAATCGTCAAACAGCTCCTTCTCAATAACCAAAAGACCCAGTGTACTGATATTGGGCCTGTAGCATGTTTGGATGAAGGTCTACCAAGTTTGTTCAAATTAATGCTTTGACCTGCTTTCAAGGTCACAGGGGTCAAATGTCATTAAATCTTAAAACGACTTCTCAATAACCAAAAGGCCCATGGTACTGATAATTGGTCTGTAGCATGCATAGATGAAGGGCTACCAAGTTTGTTCAAATGATTGACCTTAACCCACATTCAAGGTCTCAGGGGTAAACATTTTTAAATCTTCAAACAGCTTCTTCTCAATAACCAAAAGACCCAGGGTACTGAAAAGACCCAGGGTACTGATATTGGACCTGTAGCATACTTGGGTGAAGTGCTACCAAGTTTGCTCAAATTAATAACCTTGACACACTTTCAAGGTCATGGGACAAATATCATAAAATCTTCAAACGACTTCTTCTCAATAACCCAAAGGCCCATGGTACTGATATTGAGCCTGTAGCATGCTTGGGTGAAGGGCTACCAAATTTGTTCAAAGCAATGACCTTGACCCACTTTCAATGTCACAGGGGTCAAATGTCCTAAAATCTTCAAACAACTTCTTCTCAATAACAAAAAATGCTCAGGGTACTGATATAGGGCCTGTAAAAAGCTTGGATGAAGGGCTACCTAGCTTGTTGAAATGAATGACCTTGACCCACATTCAAGGTCACACAGGTAGAATGTCTCAAAATCTTCAAACGTCTTCTTCTCCATAACCAAAAGGCCTATGGTACAGATCTTGAGCCTGTCGAATGCTGGAATGAAGGGCTGCCAAGTTTGTTCAAATGAATGACTGTCACTCAGATTCAAGGTCACAGTGGTCAAATATGTTAAAATCTTTTAACAACTTCCTCTGAATATCCAAAATGCACAGGATGATAATATTTGGCCAGTAGCATGCTGGGATGAAGTGCTTCCAAGCTTGTTCAAACAAATAACCTTGACCCACTTTCAAGGTCACAGGGGTCAAATATGTTTAAATCTTTGAAAATCTTCTTCTGAATAACCATGAGGCTGAAACAGGTTGTTTTGAATGACTTATAGTCATTCATACCGATATAATGCTTGTAGCTTTAATTAAGTTTACCTTTTAGATTACAAATGTAAGATTAATACCAGGTGAGAGATGCAGGCCCATTTATATGCTAAATAAACATGGCCACGTTTTTGTATTACATTGATAATCAACATGCTGCCATCTGTTACAGTTATGATAAAAACTGTAAAACTCAACTGTTCTATGTGAAATTCTGTACTTAATATGCTTGGTTTACCAAAGCTTCTATTTTCAAATATAAAAACAGAGAAATTTTGCATCTGACCAAGAATATAACGATTATTCCAGAATTACAGTTACTCAAAGACGCTATGAAGATCAAAGTCATATCTTGTTACAAAATTTAAACAACTTTTTCATGTACCGTAAATTTGCAGGTATAGTGCGCACTCGGGTATAGTGCGCAGGTACGTTTTTGAGGTCGGATTTGAAGAAAAATGAAAATTACCAGTGTCAAACTTGAATAGTAGAATCAAAGGAAGCTTGGTGTTTATAAAGCCAGTTTTAAAATTACATTGATTACAACAAATCAATCAATCATTAGACTTCAATGAGCGTGACGGTGACACTAACATATTTATGACCTATGTAAACATATTCACACACACAATTGACAGTGATTGGCTAACTTGAAAACCAAGCTTGAGACTGTGCTATAATAGATGGATTAGTGATCACTGGACTAATGAATTACGTAATTATTGACCAAGATTGTCTGTCGGCGATGCAATCATAGCCCCGCGAATCTCGCTTAAACTTCATCTTATATTGCGCATCGACAGCGTTTCACTACTTAATAACGGGTATTACTCATGTGCGACCATTGTTGTCATCAATATCGGACAATTTTGTTCATAAATAATCCATATGTCACCAATAATTAAGTTTACATGTGCACGTGCCAGTCAAACATCTTTAGGCCCCGACATGGCAGACAGACATGTGTATTGTTATATTACTGTGATAACAGTTTAATTATATAATCGCGCCATGAAAACAGATTACTGATTTATGACTTCATTGTTATATTACCTATGCCAAAACAAAAATATATGACAAGGTGGTCGATCGAACTATTAATCCGTAATTGAAGTTTCAATCCACCCTCCGCATTCTGATATTAGTACAACTGAAATTTCGTCAATATTCTCGAGAAAACATCTTCTGTTTTGCGGCCTTCATACTTGTCTCTGCTTTGGAACTGAACTTAATAATTAATTATTGATATGTAAGTAGATATATGAAAGATATATATATACCGTAATTCATCTCATTTTTTGCACAAATTTATCGCAATAAAGCCGTCGTTGTTCCGTATGATCGACTGTTTGTCCACAGGTGTTTGAAATTCTGACTGGTAATTGAGATAAAAATCATGTAAAAAAAATAAGGGTATTACTATAATTGAGATAAAAATCATGTAAAAAAAATAAGGGTATTACTATAGTAATACCCTTATTTTTTTTACATGATTTTTATCTCAATTATAGTAATACCCTTATTTTTTTTACATGATTTTTATCTCAATTACCAGTCAGAATTTCAAACACCTGTGGACAAACAGTCGATCATACGGAACAACGACGGCTTTATTGCGATAAATTTGTGCAAAAAATGAGATGAATTACGGTATATATATATCTTTCATATATCTACTTACATATCAATAATTAATTATTAAGTTCAGTTCCAAAGCAGAGACAAGTATGAAGGCCGCAAAACAGAAGATGTTTTCTCGAGAATATTGACGAAATTTCAGTTGTACTAATATCAGAATGCGGAGGGTGGATTGAAACTTCAATTACGGATTAATAGTTCGATCGACCACCTTGTCATATATTTTTGTTTTGGCATAGGTAATATAACAATGAAGTCATAAATCAGTAATCTGTTTTCATGGCGCGATTATATAATTAAACTGTTATCACAGTAATATAACAATACACATGTCTGTCTGCCATGTCGGGGCCTAAAGATGTTTGACTGGCACGTGCACATGTAAACTTAATTATTGGTGACATATGGATTATTTATGAACAAAATTGTCCGATATTGATGACAACAATGGTCGCACATGAGTAATACCCGTTATTAAGTAGTGAAACGCTGTCGATGCGCAATATAAGATGAAGTTTAAGCGAGATTCGCGGGGCTATGATTGCATCGCCGACAGACAATCTTGGTCAATAATTACGTAATTCATTAGTCCAGTGATCACTAATCCATCTATTATAGCACAGTCTCAAGCTTGGTTTTCAAGTTAGCCAATCACTGTCAATTGTGTGTGTGAATATGTTTACATAGGTCATAAATATGTTAGTGTCACCGTCACGCTCATTGAAGTCTAATGATTGATTGATTTGTTGTAATCAATGTAATTTTAAAACTGGCTTTATAAACACCAAGCTTCCTTTGATTCTACTATTCAAGTTTGACACTGGTAATTTTCATTTTTCTTCAAATCCGACCTCAAAAACGTACCTGCGCACTATACCCGAGTGCGCACTATACCTGCAAATTTACGGTACATGAAAAAGTTGTTTAAATTTTGTAACAAGATATGACTTTGATCTTCATAGCGTCTTTGAGTAACTGTAATTCTGGAATAATCGTTATATTCTTGGTCAGATGCAAAATTTCTCTGTTTTTATATTTGAAAATAGAAGCTTTGGTAAACCAAGCATATTAAGTACAGAATTTCACATAGAACAGTTGAGTTTTACAGTTTTTATCATAACTGTAACAGATGGCAGCATGTTGATTATCAATGTAATACAAAAACGTGGCCATGTTTATTTAGCATATAAATGGGCCTGCATCTCTCACCTGGTATTAATCTTACATTTGTAATCTAAAAGGTAAACTTAATTAAAGCTACAAGCATTATATCGGTATGAATGACTATAAGTCATTCAAAACAACCTGTTTCAGCCTCATGGTTATTCAGAAGAAGATTTTCAAAGATTTAAACATATTTGACCCCTGTGACCTTGAAAGTGGGTCAAGGTTATTTGTTTGAACAAGCTTGGAAGCACTTCATCCCAGCATGCTACTGGCCAAATATTATCATCCTGTGCATTTTGGATATTCAGAGGAAGTTGTTAAAAGATTTTAACATATTTGACCACTGTGACCTTGAATCTGAGTGACAGTCATTCATTTGAACAAACTTGGCAGCCCTTCATTCCAGCATTCGACAGGCTCAAGATCTGTACCATAGGCCTTTTGGTTATGGAGAAGAAGACGTTTGAAGATTTTGAGACATTCTACCTGTGTGACCTTGAATGTGGGTCAAGGTCATTCATTTCAACAAGCTAGGTAGCCCTTCATCCAAGCTTTTTACAGGCCCTATATCAGTACCCTGAGCATTTTTTGTTATTGAGAAGAAGTTGTTTGAAGATTTTAGGACATTTGACCCCTGTGACATTGAAAGTGGGTCAAGGTCATTGCTTTGAACAAATTTGGTAGCCCTTCACCCAAGCATGCTACAGGCTCAATATCAGTACCATGGGCCTTTGGGTTATTGAGAAGAAGTCGTTTGAAGATTTTATGATATTTGTCCCATGACCTTGAAAGTGTGTCAAGGTTATTAATTTGAGCAAACTTGGTAGCACTTCACCCAAGTATGCTACAGGTCCAATATCAGTACCCTGGGTCTTTTCAGTACCCTGGGTCTTTTGGTTATTGAGAAGAAGCTGTTTGAAGATTTAAAAATGTTTACCCCTGAGACCTTGAATGTGGGTTAAGGTCAATCATTTGAACAAACTTGGTAGCCCTTCATCTATGCATGCTACAGACCAATTATCAGTACCATGGGCCTTTTGGTTATTGAGAAGTCGTTTTAAGATTTAATGACATTTGACCCCTGTGACCTTGAAAGCAGGTCAAAGCATTAATTTGAACAAACTTGGTAGACCTTCATCCAAACATGCTACAGGCCCAATATCAGTACACTGGGTCTTTTGGTTATTGAGAAGGAGCTGTTTGACGATTTTAAAACATTTGAACCCTGTGACCTTGAATGCGGGTCAAGTTCATTCATTTGAACAAACTTGGTAGCCCTTTAGTCCCAGCATGTTACAGTACTCTGGGCCTTTTGGTTATTGAGAAGAAGTCGATTGATGGAAAAGTTGACGCCGGACGGATGATGGACGTTGCACCATGGCATAAGCTCAATTGCTCTTCGGGCAGGTGAGCTAACAAGTATATATACATTAAATTTTACGCTGCCGCCCACTTTATGAACATTACCAGCAGAAATGCATTTCATTTGAGTTTGAATGCAAATTGGTTACATCCATATTAAACATGAAGACCTAGCAGGCTTCATGCAATATGGATTTAACAGATTTGTGTTTATACTTACATGAACATTTTAAAAACGCTGTTCAATCCCTATGTAATAGACCAATGGCCAGATGTGGCGATGATTATATAAACATTTGATAGACCCAGATGAAGCCATATTAATTGAACATATAATTGACCCAGATTATCATGAGGACATGTGATAAAACATGTGATAGACCCAGATTAGATCTAGAAATGCAAAAATGTTTTGTGCCTTTATAGTTTTATACCATGCATTATCTCTGTGTATTACAAAATTCAATATGCTTCATTCAATTACAGTACATGTATATAAAAACAGAAAGGGATATGATTAGATATTTTTTTTTCAAATTCAAATATAAAGTAAACATGTCAACTAGCTATAACTAAGTCTCAAAGATAAGAAACAATGGAAAAGTCAGCTTGCTACCACTTATAAAATCTCAGAAATGATAGTTTGGGAGTTAAAGATGAGGTAAACAGCTCAGCTTGCCAGAACATTTTCAAAGAAGATAATCATACATTAAAAATAACCACGTTCACTTAATCAAGCCAACTAATACCAGTAAATGGAATTTCTATATAGTAGTTATGTGTTTGTATCCAACCAATATGACTACACCTAGACTCAATGAATTGAAAATTTTAAAGGAATTTTTTAATTGATTATCACTAGCAGTTTAGATGAGGTACAACATGTAAATGAAACTAATATCAGTCTTTGGATATGTACTCAGATACAAGTTTCCTATATCATTTTTATGAACTTTATATGATGAAAAAAAATTCATCCATAAATTGTTAAGTTTTTTAAAGATCCTTTAATGATACCTAATCCAGAATTCATGCATATACTTGTATTGCAGAAAAACCTAATGATATTTTCTCTCTCATTATCAAATTACATTAAATGACATCTTGAAGTGGAATTAGACAACGGGTCTATAAAGTCCTAATTGACATATGATAATTAATATTGTAACTGAGTTATTATCACACCTTTGTAGAATTAATACACATGCATTTGAAATTCATTTTTTATTTTTAATTCTGAGTGAAACAAACACATAAGACAGCAGTTACATTCATGACTTTGATAGCTAGCATACAAAACATCTACTTTTATCTAAACCCTTTCACCCCTATGTAACTTTAGTAGACTCTACCATACATTGATCCGGATGAGTCAATTATGTTCTACAAGTGGTGAAAGGGTTATAATGTAGAGTATAAGTTAGAGTTGATACTACATTACACATTCAGTGACAAGGCTTCCATTATACGACAGTAGAGTGACAGTCAACATTTACACAGATGGAAGACAGTATTAGCAACGTTTGACGATTAGATGCTAAAATACTTACTCCACTGACTGAACAGGCTTACGGGGCTGCCAGATGTCGCCACCGTCTCCATCTTCTTCCTATTCGTACAAATTCAAATATACAGAACTAACATGATTTTGTCAGAACATGAGAAATTATCACAACAAATATCTCATATCATGCATTTCTTTTAGTGATCATGGGCACTAATACTAAAAGTTAAAGCAACAAATCAATAGCTACCCATTCAGCCAGTTTTTGATAAAAAAACATTATTTTCATGCTACAATATACTAAATACTGTGACTACAAATGTATTATTCTCTCCCACAGTGCACTTAAACATCTGGAGATTAAGGATCCCTGTCCCACTACATTGTGGTTTTTTTCTATACAAAGAAACATTTGTTAAACTTCAGTTTGAATATAACTGTAGAACAGTTGGTCCGAGACACCTCTGTTTAGCAGGTAGTTCAATCAGTTTGTGCGATATTAACAAAGTCCAGAGATTAAATCCCAGCTTTATCTATAGTCATGCCAGTAAAAACAGTTTCCAACAGTTAGTTACTGCCTTAAGCAATGGTACATGAATAAGGATCCTTTATGTGTTTTGATACAAAATTACTTGGATGTTCCATCAATAATATCTAATACAATACTATTGTGTAATTCTAAATTATTTTCGATACAAACCTCTTTTTCTCCTTTTTGTGATTCGGCCACTAGGTGAAAGAATCGGACACAGAAGTCCTGTTCCGCCAGACAGAACGGTTCTAGTTCACTGAACACCTTGTCAAGCACCTACACAATGAACACAAGCTATGATGAATTATCAAAAATCTGTGCATAACTTTAACATTTTATGCAGCTGTTTTCTTCAAAAGTCCTGCCCTGTCAATTCTCATTCAAGATCATTATTAGCTTCAAAGTGTATAAGCTTTTAACTAGGTGTTCTACATTACATCTCTTCAAGGAAGAAAGTTCAAAATTGTTCGGCATTTTTTCTGACTTCAGAGTTGCCTGCTCATGAACAACAGCAAAGAGATATACAATGTAATGTAAGAAGCCTATCCATTACATGCACAATATCGTTTTCCACAAAATCATATCCTCCATGTGGATTTGATCTCCGACCTCTTGATTAAAAGCAAAGATCTTATCTATCATGTTACTGGTAATGATATTTGTTTTGTTAACACTTTGCTGCAGCGTTACCTAAAACATTTCCTGACATTCCTGAATTCCTGAAAATATCAAGTACATATATAATTATCTTTGAATATCTATGTACTGTAAAGCACTTTAGAGTGGCTTACTTTAGCTAGATAGGGGGTTATATCAAATGTTGTATATTAACATATATTTATTCGTGTTTAAATAAAGGTAATGATCTAAATTTAGTAAGAAAATAACTTTAAAGGTCTGTTCATAGTAGTAAAGTGTTAGAATTTCAATCTTAAATTTTTAACTGCTTCTAAGTTGGTAATTTTATGTCATAATTATAATAATTACCTCTTCAGATTAATAATGTTATTCTTTCAGTTTAAAATGAAATGAAATGGTAATACAGTCCATACCATATGAATATTTTATCACTTATCCACATGCAATTTAACAGATCTTTAAAACGAATCATATGCCTGAAATTCCTTTTCTTGCCTAGCTAGGTATGATGATTATCGATATTACTGTACCTGGTCAAATAAGTGTCTCATAGCAAGATCTGAGTCGGAGCCATGCATGGACAGAGAGGCTGAATCCACGCTCTGCATCGACCCAGATCTTCCACGGGCATCATGGATTTTCCCCTGTAAACTTGTGGAGGACCCAGACAACTTAGATGCACTTTGACCGGCAAGTCCTGCTCCTAGAAATACACAGGGACATTATGTATGTCATACAGAATGAAAATTCATACAACACATTGTTCTATATGAACAATTAATCCACATCTGTATGTTTTTTGAGCAGTGCTGAAGATTTCTGATAACAAGAAGGACAATCTTATTTTTTAACTGTGTAGTTGGTTGGAAGAGGCTGACTTCATGATTTACATGCAAGTTTAAAAAAAAAAAAACATTGTTATTGTAGTTCACTGATTCGAACAATACTTTGCTGTAAAGTTTGATAACATTTTACATACACAGAAAGTAACTCGAAATATCAATTTTTTTTTTTTTTTTTTTTTTTCAGTAAATAAATTTGGGGTACTGTTAAAAATAACATCCCGTTGATCTATGTTGTGATGTTCATCTAATTAATGTTTCTAACTTTATGAAGAAAATATTACAAGATCTTCATTATGTTTCAGCTGCAATGATAAAACAAAAATAATTGTAGATCTTTTGAAACATTTTCTTAGGTTGGTAAGTAAAGATTATGAGAAGTTCTCATAATAGTTGTATATCATTTATTAGGAAGTATTATAATTGATTTCTATTATATCAAATAAAATATGTTGAAACTAAAACCTATATATTTGATCATATACTGATCACAAGGAACACAATGTGCTACATATATATCATAAAATGTATTACATACAAAGTGTCCTACTTCAAATTTTCTAATAGAAAACACATTTTGTAAACCAATAAGCTAAGATGACATTTTAAGAAATTTTCAATCAAGAACATTTTAAAGTATATATGTTAAAGTATATAGCAAAACAATGTATAAATTTAAAATATGAAAACAAAATCATACATTGTATACATGGAATTGACTGATGGGGACAATATGACACTCCCTCTTACACTAGAAATTCGTATTGGTTACACTATAGTTTACGAGTTCTTCAGGATATAACCAACAAGGCACAAAGTGCCGTGTGGGTTATACCTGAAGAACGAGTAATTATATGTGTAACCTACTTGTATCATAGATGAGACAGACATTGTTTTTCATCGAGAACTTTGTTCATTTTTACTACACTGTATTATGTATAATGAAGCATGGCCTATAACATTGTATAGGCCTAATTCTCTCCATAGTGCATTTTTGCAACAATGTAAAAACATTGAACATGAATAAAATGGCATTGGGTAAGAACATGTGTTCTTACTGAATGAATACGACTCTTCATAATATATTCACAGACGGAGATGAAAGAAATATGACACATCTATGATACAACTGTGTATATACTATACCTAGTTTGTTCTTGTCAGTCTTTGTCCCTGTCCCGAGTCTCTGTTTAGCACACTCTATAAAGTCCTGTGTTTCCTTGGTGTAGAGTCGACTCAAGCTGGTAGTGTATACCTACAACATAATCACTCCCTGGTACACATCCTATTTACCACTTGCAACTATAAACTGATCACAAACGTGTCTGTGGTTTACTCAATCTCACCCTTTAAATGTTAGACTTGACTGATTTCTACGTGCTCTAATAGATTCAGTGGGATTTGATATGATATTAGTTGATGCAGGGATTGCTGTCTCAATATTCACATCAATCTTTTCAATACACTAAGCCATGAAATGCAATTTCAGTTTTCTATTGCCAAAAGTTCTGTTATTGCCCCTTCCCTTCTTTGATACTTCAGAATCCAATACCTGAAATCTTTCACAAAGTCAACATAACCAGTCTCGAAGTGTACTTTTGGCCAACAAGGAATCGACTGCCACAAAGGGATAATTAAAATGATATCTTCATATAATAATATACAACAACATTTGATATTTATAATGAAGTGATTATTTGAATTATATATTAGCATTTTTCATCCTGTAAGTGGGACTTTTGTCTCCTTTTAGTAACAAATCCAGTCCAATTATAATATAGGGGGACCAGACTGGGTCCTATATCTTCAAAGTATCAAACCTAACAAAATGTGGTTCAGAGGGACAATCCCTCCAAAAAAGGAAGAGTTGACATGTATGAGAAAGTAAGCATTTCCCCATCCTCGATATCCAGGGGTTACGCTCACTTTTGCTCTCTGCACCCCTGGAATATGTCATAAATCGAAGGCTCAGTGTGCGCCACCTTGTTGATGAAGCAAGAAGACTAGTTCCACTCTTTGATGTATATCAGAAGAATTTCGCCGTCACATAACGGTAGACATTGACAGGCTTTGTAGTCGGTGGGGGGGGGGTCTCTCCTTTGTAATCAGTCTAGCGATTGGTCAGTTTTTTTATTACCTGAGACCAATCAAACAGCTATCTTTGTGCCTTCAATTTTGCTTTGACATCTTACAAAAGTGTAGAGAGTGAAAATAAGCATAGAAAGTGGATATCATGGATGACATTTCCCATGAACAGATTACATTTAACTCTGTTGATAAAATGTCCAGTGACACTAGGTAATAATTTTTACAACCAGATATTACTATCCCACAGTAAAATAAGACACTTGGTACTGTATCAATAGCATCTATTTAGTTCCTGTGATTCTGCTACATAAAGGCCCATGGAGGTCAGCCCCTCCATTTGTACAATTTTGAATCCCCGCCAGCTGGGGATGCTTTCAGTGAAATATGGTTGATATCTAGTGCATAGTTCTACAGAATAAGTCGTTTGTAGAAATATAGCCATATTGCCCACTTTTGGCCCCGCCCCTCAGCGCCCAGGGGGACAAGACCCATGGTTTATACAAAATTGGTTCCCCCTCAATCAAGGATGCTTCCGACCAAATATGGAACAAATCCTCTCATTCCGACAGAAGAAGAAAGATATTAAAAAATTTGCTATGTTCCCCTATTGGGCCTCGCCCCTCAGCCCCCATGTGGGCCAGACCCCCGGTTTATACAAAATTGGATCCCCTTCACCCAGGGGTGCTTCAGACCAAATATGGAACAAATCCTTTCATTCCTACAGAAGAAGTAGGATTTTATAGAATTTGCTACACTCCATTATTGGGTCAGCCCCTCAGCCCCCAGGGGGGTCAAACCCATGGTTTATACAAAATTGGTTCCTTTTTGCCCAAGGATGCTTCATACGAATTATGGAACAAATCCTTTCATTCCTACAGAAGAAGAAGGATTTTAAAGAATTTGCTATGCTTCCCCTATTGGGCCCCGCCCCTCAGCGCCCAGGCAGACCAGACCCATGGTTTACACAAAATTGGTTCCCTATTGCCCAAGGATGCTTCAGACCAAATATGGAACAAATCCTTTCGTTCCTACAGACCAAGAACGATTTTGAAGTATTTGCAATGTTCCCCTATTGGGCCCCACCGCTCAGCCCCCAGGCGGACCAGACCCATGGTTTATACAAAATTGGTTCCCCTTTAATCAAGGATGCTTCAGACCAAATATGGAATAAATCCTTTCTTTCCTACAGAAGAGGAAGGATTTTAAAGAATTTGCTATGTTCTCCTATTGGGCCCTGCCCCTCAGCCCCCAGGGGGGTCAAACCCATGGTCTATACAAAATTGGTTCCTTTTTGCCCAAGGATGCTTCAGACAAACTATGGAACAAATCCTTTACATTCCTACAGAAGGAGAAGGATTTTAAAGAATTTGTTATAATTCCCCTAATTGGCCTGCCCCCCATCCCCCAGGGGAGCCAGACCCCCGGTTTATACAAAATTGTTTCCCTTCCCCTAAGGATACTTCTGACTAAATTTGTTAAAGTCTGCTCAGTCATTCATGACTAGTAGTGATTTGTAGGAAAAGTTGGAGGATGACGGAGGCCAGACAATAGACGACAGACGCCACAGCATAAGCTCACTTGCCCTTCGGGCAGGTGAGCTAAACAGTGTTCTGGCTTGAATTATCGCATAAACAGATATGTCAAAATGTGTAAAGTTGTAATTCGACAGAAAAACCCATAATACATGTTGAACATTATTGCTTCTAGCATTACCGTACAAAATTTGAAAGAGGATATTTAATGATGTTTTCATGATATTGCATGAGTGAAAAATACCAAGTATTAGCCACACAAGTGAAATGTATTATTACTGAAGACACCATTAAACATCCTCTATTCATTTCATTTTTTGTGTGTTCGGACCAGTCAGAAATTTTCTATTTATTACATTTGTAATGCATAAAACATGTAAAATGTAATGCATTAAAAAAGGGTGGGAATCAGAAACGTATCAATTACCGCCATATTCTAATGGCGTCAAGCTTGACAACAAGGCTGTGTGCCATTTTCAATGGGATACTCAATGTAATTCTGAAGTTTTCTGCTATTTTCTGGTATGATTGCTTATAAAAATTTTATTTATAGTATATTTCTATAAACACTAAAGTGTGTGTACCAATAACTTACTACAGTATCCACTTATTTTACCGTTGCTTCATTTGATTCAAACCCTTTTGAATATGATCAATATTTTAGAAAATTTTGTCAAGATTCCCCTTCCCCCCCCCCCAAAAAAAATAAAAATTAAAACAAGACATCCCTCATTATGGGGTTTCATTTGGTTACGTTGGCAACCAAATGGCATTTGCTGTTTTTGAAAATAGAACCATTTTATTTGTCATCCCTCAATACCCCTATATAGCAATTTTCAGCTGGTTTAGACAATATCTGAATTTTGACCAATCAGAAGCTTCCAGTAATAAATAAAATTGATTGAAGAACTGATGAGCTATTGGCAATAACACAAAACCTGTGTATAGTGTCCTGGTTACCACAGCAACCAAACTTTTTGGAAAATTTTGGGGGGGCATTGTACTGGCCATTGTTACAAAATTTTAAAAAGATCCGTTGTAAACTGAGCGAATGCATAGGCTGATAAAATGCGTCTATGAACGGATGAACGAACGAACGGACGGCAGGACTGACAAAGCCATGCCAATATACACCCACTTTTAGGGTTTGCGTATAAAAATATCAGTTTTATCAAGTTGATAGAATATGATATTTCACTGGCAACAATAGGCCCATGGGTCTTAACGGTCACCTGAGTCCTACAGTATTACAGTTTCAGTTAAACCTGCCTTGCCTAACTTAATTTTAAGTTTTAAATATTTTTTTCCCAAAATGGTGGCCATCGCAGCTGTATTGGATTTTTGATCGACCTGAAAAAAAACTTTGCCAGAACCATTAGATGATCATTCCTACCAAGTTTA
>JAULCA010444202.1:14449-40381 GCA_032360845.1 Crassadoma gigantea | reverse complement strand
GAAAGGGCTTGTACGTAGCTGCCATAACGATATCACAACAAGGATATTGCTACCAACATATGTCATATAGGAGTCCATCGTTAAGGAACATCTACGGACAATATGGCCCAAATTTCGTCAATGTCCCTTAACATAAATTTTCCATAAGAAAGCATTATTGGAATTAAAGGAAAATTATTATTTAATGAATTTTCCTTAAATTCTGTAATGCGTTCCTATGGAGGAGGTGGTTCCAAATTTCCAGGGAGGGGGGTCCATGTGGGGAAAAATGAAGAAATTTGTGAAAATACATTATTTTTAAGGAAAATCTCACGGGGAGGCTCTTGAAGCCCCAAAAAACCCTCTGGATCCGCCACTGCCCAATCGAATCTTAACTGCTTTTTGTTGCTTTTCCTCTCAGAAACTATATACAAGTAGACCAAGAACGTATATACTACTGATTGTGTAAACTCTGATATAATAGCACAAACTTGTGTCATTTTGAAGCTTCTCCTCCCACCTCGAATCACAGGAGACAACCGTCAGAAGTTATTTGTGACGTTATATGCTGTTCCATGAATCCGGTTGGCACTGACGACACAGACGTTGCGATATCGGAAATATTAAATGGAATATCTTTTAAAACTAAAAATTTAGAATGTAGTCTAAATATAATTAAGATATGTATGCAACCGATTCGCGTTCATACCTGTGTGAACATTGAAAAAAATACTGTTCAATCCTTAAAAAAAGTTCAGTTATGGACCCCAATGTTTAATTAGTTAATTGTTAGCTCTGTTATTACAAATCAGTTTTCGATCAATCAATCTTGTTTTTTTAGAACCGATTTTAAATTTTAAATTATAACTTATACTAGTATCCATATGTTTTAAAGCGCTTTAGAGATATTTAACCACGGAATTATATTTGCTATCTGATGTCCGTGATTTAACACATTATATAGGGCGCTATATAAATGTTATATATCACTGATATTAATGATACATCTTAATTAAAGAATTGTTTTCCTTATTTTAGTGTTTAAATATTTCAGAAAAAATTATAAAAGAAAGACATTTTAGCCTTCCCCACTTCATTAAGTACTGTTGATAATATTTGCAGTGGGTGTAATGGGCATCATGATAAACTCTGCGTTTTAATAAAATATAATAGACCTAGGGGCTACAGCCGTGATAGTTATATTCGCGTTAATAAATAAATAAAAATTATTTTTTGGGGGAGGCATGCATTCCTACTAGGATATACATGTGTTGCTCCAAACAATACATGTAGGACGGCAGTTATATTCCTTCTTAATCGCTTATAAAAAGTGATTTAAAAACAAAATATATTAATATAATGTACGTTTTATGCTACATCTATGATATATTTTATACACCCTCAAGCATGTGTTACAAAATAAGTGCACGAGTCCGCAAGCATCAACGCAATGCATTGTGGGAAAAGTAATGACATCATATCTCATTTACATATTCAGATTATAGTGTACATGTTCGCCATTTTGGTAGTGAAGATTTTGTGAGGCTACCATCCGAAGAATCCACTTAAAATCGGCAACCATCGGTCCTTATAGGGATTATATTAAGGATTACCCATAGTCTTTTGACATCACCCAAGCGAACGGACCTGTGTAAGTAATGCATTTTTTCTTCAGATTGTTAATATTTTGATTTGTTTACAACTTGTCTCACCGACCTCTTTTGTCATGCATAGTCGCCGATCATGTCCGACGCTAACTTGCATAGCGTCATTTCATACCATGGTTACAAAAACGTTTTATTTTTGTGTTAAGTTTGAGCATGTTTTTACAATTTATTTCTGCTACTAAAATCGAATGCATCTTTTTGTTATGAAATGCACGAAGAAACTCCTTTTAATTAATTTTCTTCCATGCTGGCCTTTGCATAAAATTACGATTCAGTTGAATGGTACTGTTATTATAAAATCGTCATCTTCTACTGTTTAAACAATACCTCAGCCTTTCTCTTATATATATATGAAGGAAAAGAAACATATTTTTATTTTAAATTGAGTTTCTGAACCACAATATGAAACGAAAAACGTTTTTTCAGGATTTCTGAGAACTCGTTCATGGTCGTAATTTTCGTTATATTGGCTAAAAACCTAAGGCACACGATAAAAAAAAACCAGACTGTATGGGCCAAGGTAAAGCGAAATGGATTGATATGCAAATACTACAAGTGCTTTTTAAATTAGGCCTAATCTCAGAAAAATGTAGGATATTTTGTTCATGAAAAGGTAGGTCATGAATCAACCTCCGCAGCTAGGAATGTACCGGTAACTGTACCTGTTGACCCACTTCCTGTTGTAAATTATGGGTGGAGTTTCGAAGAATATTGTGATATCCATAGGCTATCTTAGCAAATAAGTCTTTGTTTCGAATGGTGATATCCTACCAGAAGTTGCTAATTAATATTCACAGCAAATTCATTGATTGAATCATTGATGGACCATCTGTCACATTTCAAGCATTCGCATGCCTATGATTAAACATGTGTCAACCTGTAGGTTATTTATTAGAAATGTTTTTCTTTGTGTTGAAGTAGCTACTATTTCACTAAAAAGCTTGCTTTCAAAGTTTAGTTCCTACTGTTTCATTATTTTAAAGCAAAAATTCTTATCCTATTCTTGTATGTAAAAATCGGTACAAAAATGTATGTGTGAATCAATGTCATTTTGTCTTTATGTGGTTTAAATACTGTCAGGAACTGCAAATGTACTAAAGTTTAATATATAACAAATCTTTTTAGTCTCAGGAATTTCCAATACCATCAATGCATCCATCCTTTTTACAAGTCTGTGACAGTTTGATATCAATAACTTTAAAACAGTGGCCAGTTTATTGATCCTTAGCTTTTGGCAGCTACTTAGATGGAGGTTACATTTTTTTGTAAATAGTAAAATTGTTTTCAGTGGTATGAATTGAAAATATTTGATATCAATAAACATATTACAAGTCAGGGAATTGATCTTGAACAACGAAAACTGTTTTGCTGTAGGGTAATTAGATCCAAATTTTTGTCAACTTGCATTAGGGCAGGAAAAGGACAATACACTGACAACACATGAATCGAAGATACCTTTTGTATCATTATTGTTTTTTTAGTCCTGGAAAGCATTGTGGTTGCTTTTTTGAGCATTTATTTTTAAGCTTCTTTTTCTCAGGTGGTTAAAGTTGTACTTCAATGTGTTATTTCATCCTAATGGTTACAATTTGTGATCAGAATGTTATTGATACAAACATTCAGAATATTTGAAAAGATTTTGGATCACTTGCATTTAGTAAATTTCATTCAGTATTAAGAATTAGAGGCTCTAAAATTACATTTAACTCCCATATAGATAACGAATAAATATGATGGTGGTGTAGACAAAGGCACAGTGTTATACAATACAATCTTTCAATTAGATTCAAATGTTTTTCATGATTAGCCAACATCAAATACTTGTAGTAAATGTCATCTGATTGGCTAAATGATTTTAACTGGTGATCATTTAAAATATGAATTGGTGGTTTACTTGTTTGTCTTAAGAATTCATCAGAACTTTTCAGATTTGTTCATGATTAATCAGTTAAACTTTAAAAGTTGGTAACATTATTTCATAATGTAGTATTTATATCAACATGAAGCTTGGCTTGAATGTAACAGCGCAGGCTTTTACTTGTGCTAGAATACTTGGTAATTGAATGAAGTGCATCTGGTTTAGATTAGGGGAATTTCTTTAATAGGCCCTATCCTGTTGCATTATAAACATGAGGAGTCTACCCTTCCATGCATGTACATGGGTGATAGGAAATGTAGCACAAAAATGTTGGCAAGCCCAACATGAAACAAATTTGTATGGTTTCTTAATACTAAGTACAAATTTTGTTCTATTTCAGTTTTTAACGGTTCGTTCATAGGGTAAGAGGGAGAAAAATCTTCAATGACTGCTAAGGCAAGATGTCCTCACTCTCGGGGTTAGGTAAAGGTGACAGAGGAAGGGGAAAGTACAAATCTATAGATATAAATACCATATATCAAGGCAAAAGTGTACCAACACAAAAAACTACAGGTAAGTTCGATATTTACTTGTGGTTAATGTATCAGTTACAAATAATTAATATATTGATTAGAGTGTGTGGTACCCTTTTTTATATGTGAATTTCACATAAAGATACATGTATAAAAAATGTTCATGTAAACCGTTTGATTTCTGATACTGCAATGTTGGTTGGCCAATTGCCAAATGTGCATGTGAGCATTGATTCTGCCATACATCAATCCTTTATATATCTAATGCTTCTATCATATGTTTATTATGTGTTTAATCATACATATATATGCAATGATGTGTTTCATCTTGCATCTCCAGAGAGAAAGATTGTGCACACTTTTTCATTTTGATTCTGAAGAAACTGTCTTTTGATTTTAAGTGTTTTCAAAAATGTATTTGATTTATTTCCTGTTCCACTTTTAGTTACTCGTCAGCATGGGTTACAAAGCCTGGGTAAAGTGGCAAATGTGCGGCGCATGCCGCCTCCGGCCAACTTACCAAGTTTGAAAAGTGAAAACCTTGGAAACGACCCAAACGTCACTCTTGTTCCAACCGGAGGATCAGGTAACTTTCCTTTCAACAAAGTATCTATTGTTAAAGATTACCCTTCTTAAAGAAAAAATATGATGTTTAAAAATAATATCCTGCAAAGGATAGCAAAATCAAATATTTTAGCTCGAATTTACTTTGCAGTACTTTTTCATGTTGCGTTATATCTTATGTCATTGAATTGACATTAAAGGATGGGGCACGAAGGAGAAAGAGCAGGAGAAACAGAACACCAGTACGAATCAGCAGCCATCGTCGCAGCCGCAGCAGGCTACCACACAGTCATCGGGGCAGAACGTCAGCAGTGTAGGTGTCATTCATATTCCAACAATAAAAATAATTTCAGTCATTATTTGCTTGGAGTTGTTGGTGTTTCTAAAAGTATGTCTCTGTAGTACAAAAAGATCTTTCGTAATTTGTTAAAGATGCTACATTAAATTTATTCCAATACTATCTCTTATGCAGCAGGCAGGTGTTGCTGGGGGCACAACTATTGCAGCAACATCAGTATCAACACCAACAACAACAGCAGGGGCAGGGGGCAAGCCATCATGGAGCAGTGTGACAGTTGGGGACGCAACAAAGGGCAATGTTGTCAGTCACCAGTCACCAATGTTTCAGGAGGAGTTTCCCACATTAAAATCAGCAGAGGACAAAAAAGATGGCAAGAAGGAAGACGAACCACCTTCTCAGGTTGTAACAAAAGATTTGCCATATGGACCAGGGCCAAGTTTACGACCTCAAAGTAAGTGAAACATTTTAATATGCTAGAGGTTCTGTTTGAATAGTTTTCATGTTAACAGCAGTAAAATGACCATTGAATATCCATAATGATGTTATTATAATAATCAATGTCTAACTGTTTTGATAAATTTACAGAAATGAGTGCTTTAATATAACTTGAAGTGTCTTTGTTTTCAAGATGTAGGGAGTTGGCGAGAAGGAGGGGGGCGTGGCGCTATGCAGCAGCAGCAGCCCAAACCAGACACACCATCATCTCAGAGTTCTCCACAGCCAAGCCAGACAGAAACACAACAGAATGGCCCCCCGACGTCCGGTGGCCCTCCACCTTCCAGTGGGGCTGACAGCCCTGGGACCCAGCAAGCTCCACCGAGGCCTGGGTCCAACCAAGGTCCTGGTACTCAGGGGCCAATGCCTATGGGACCACACATGGCCATTCCCCCGCAGTATAGGATGATGCCACCCTATGTAAGATTTCATTATGGTTTCATGAAAATCATTGATTTTGTTTTTGTGAATAATAAAAAAGACAAGTGCAGATACTGTTGTCTAGTTACCAATTTTGCAAATGCTGCAACCTTTAAAATTTTTTTTTTTTCCTTTTTGGCAGATGTATGGAAGATTTCCACCAGGGTACCCACCAAACTATTCAGGAATGCCACGACCGCCATACCCATATGACTCCAGGTTAGTTTTACGAGCATAACCAATTTTATTGAAAATGTGCAAGGATAACTTTTAAAAAGTATCTGCAAGAAAATGTGATGAAGTGTAGCTTGATTTATTTCATAAGTAGCTTTACTCTATTTATAAAACCATATGATCTGTCAAGTTCTCAAATACACCAACAATTATTTGTAGATTTAGACATCCTGGGCCAATGCAGATGCAACAGAGGCCCCCATTGGACAGCAGTGAAGAGGGATACAAGAGGCCCCCTGTCATCACAGACAAGGACCTTAAGAGTTTTGACAACATGAGACTTGACAAAAGTGATGAAGGCTGGGCTGGTGCTCAGGGAGACATTGACTACTCGTAAGATATTGCTATGAATTTTTATTGTAGAATATCCCTAGTTGATGTTGTGGTTTGTCTACTTAATTGAGCAGTTAGTGGTGTTGTTGATTTGTAAAAGCTCTGAATTATTTTCCACTCTTAGATAAAAAAGATCTTATGTTCTGATTTTACAGTATATCTGCTACAAGAAACAAATTATCAAAACAAGAACACATCATTAAGTATTTAATAAACAATATTGTTAAAATGCAATGCATGTTGATATTTTAAAACTAGTTTTGTGTGGTTGTGGATAAGTATCACTATCAAATATGTATAGCACATCCCTAGTTTTGAAAGCTACATGATGCTGATAATTATATAACAAAAATGATAAACAATGACACAATTCTATCACTTACCTAAGTGATAACATATCAATGTGTATTCGACTTTTGCAAAACGCTATTGCTTTCCCTTTTTCTTTCTTCATTCCAAGCAATTCTTTCTTACCACACAAACCTCACTAAAAAGAAAAAAACATAAATGAAGGTCAAATTTTTCTAATTATTCAGTGTTGTGTTAGTGTAAACACTACAGATATGGGCATGGTTGTTTGGATATATATACCGTATGTGTAACTTTTGTGTGCATGTTTATGTTGTAGCTGTTGGAAACTGTCTTGGTCAGCAGACATTGGTAACCAATTGGGCTATGTTTTACAGTAGTAATCATTTAGCTCCAGTATTTCTTGGTCTGGTTTGAAAAGAACGGGTTGGGGGCTTAAGAAGCATTATAATGGGGAAAAAATAGGAATTAGATGGCAGATGTACATACTCTTTTGGGCTCTGGAGAAAACACCACAGTAACAAAGTCAAAATAAAGTTTTTATCCTGTTTTGGACGAGAGTAAAAGCATAAACGTCTTTCCAAACAAGC
Organism: Crassadoma gigantea; assembly: GCA_032360845.1. Classification (NCBI taxonomy): domain Eukaryota; kingdom Metazoa; phylum Mollusca; class Bivalvia; order Pectinida; family Pectinidae; genus Crassadoma; species Crassadoma gigantea. The sequence continues at coordinate 33,098 of JAULCA010444202.1, read as the reverse complement.
ATTTTTTTTTTCTCAAACAAGGATGCATAGGGCAATAAAACTGTTTTAACAGAAATGGCTGATCCTGTGAAATAAATGTAACAATGTCATCAACTGAAGCAAATGGAAATTGACAGGGTTTTTGCAAGCTGTTTTGGGAAAGGGCCCCCTCGGCAGGAATTGGGAAAATATCATTGGCATTTGGCAAAAATTTGAAAAAATAAAACTTTCCTCTAGCTGTTAAAATAGTAAATGTATAGCATATGTAATAAATACACACAGCAATTATCAGTGATTTGGTTTAGTTTATGTATCTCGGGTGCTTCTTTATGGACAGTAATACAATTGATGTTACACCTATAACGACTGTAAACTTGTATAAACATACTTTTAAATCCAGTTGGGGAAAATAAAGACTGAAATTGGGAAAATACATGGTCTTTATCAATTAAGAATGGGTCCCTGTACCAGACCCTATTACTATAGTTAAACCTGACAAAACCCCTGATTGATATTGTATACATTACTGCATTAGAATGATAGTGGGTTCTGTGTTGATTTTTATTCTGCTGCTATTCATAATATTAATAGGTAATATGCTATTTTTGTAGGGAAAAACTTGTGTTCAGTGATGACGAGGAAGGCAATGAAGGGCGACGGTAAGTTATAAATCTTTCCTTACTGTTTAATTCTGAGCATTGTCAAAGGTATTGGTGAAGTTCTGTTGAAATATTTTTACTGCTGTTCTGCATAATTTGTGATTTGTTATTGTAAGGAGAGCTTGCACCTGTAACATGTTTTATCAGTAAGGTTTTAAAATTCATTTAACATGATAAATCTTTGAGCTATTCAGATATATTATCTAAAGGTATGAAATTTCATCTTTGATTATTTGCTGTATTAACTGCCAGCCTTTAAGAATATGGTTTAAGTAAATATATTTTATTTTTTTTTGCATTTTAGTCAAGGGAAAAAGAAGCAGCACCAGGAGCAGTCAGACCACTCTGGCAAAGCTAAGGCAAGTGGTGATAACGACCAGGAGGACAGAGATGATATGTCCAAGGTATATTGGGAAACAGCATTCCTGCTTCATCTCTCTGCAGCAGGAGCTCATCAACTCATACCTTAAAGACTGTAGAGCTCATTGCTAACCAGCCACTCTCTCATTAATAAAAGCTTATTAATAATTCTTCTCTTCATAAATCTTTTAGGCATCAAGTGGTGTGATTGCTGGTCATTGCATAAAGCAATTTTGTAACCAACTTAAAAAGAATTGATGGAATAGCATTGCCTCCTGACCTTTATGGTTGTTAGACTCTACTTTCTGTTACCTAATAACATATTTTGAGATTATTTCTTTATAACAAAACTTTGCAAGTATCCTTTTAGAGCTATTTACTTATGTTGAAGTTAACTTTCTTATTTTTATTATGAGCATGATGCCAAGAAGATACCGATCTTTTGAGGAATCATATTGTAAGATATTCTTTCCTAAAAGATAAAGTCAATCTGCATTATTAACAAACTCATATTTAACTTTCATCTGCTTATTCATTAAAAGCTCTCGTATAACCAATTCTTCCACAAATGCTGAAGATATTGAACACATTTTAAGAGTAAAGCTGGACACAATTATGATAATGATCAGTCTGACAAAAACCTTATTGTTAGTGCAAGTTATTTTCAAAGAACAAACCACTGAATAAGGTGTACTCTACATGTTCAAAAGTTTAGATTGACACAGCTCTGAACTTAATAATCTGGAAAATAAACAATATCACTTTATCATATCACAATCATTTCAATTCTTACTAATTTTGAATTGAATCTCACGGAAAATTTTATGTTTTTACAGTTGTTTGTCAAAATTAAGTCATGAGAAGTTCTGTTGTGCTTGATCATATTTTAATTTCTATTTCATCAGAGATTAGTGCCTATGGACTTAACTTATTTCTTTATCTTGAAGACCCAAATCAACTGAACCTAATATCTTTCAGGTTTAGTGTGTAATGCATATGTTTCCTTGAACAGTCCAATTTTGTGTTTTGTAAACATAAATTCCTTTGAGTTGTTTTCACTAGAAATAACTGGTATATTGAAGAAAGTCTTCCTGTATTTTATTAGCATCTTCAGTTTTGGAGAGACTAATATTTAAATCATTGATAATATAATGTGCAGTTTGAAGATAGTTCCCTGATGTTGTGAAAGCAAAGAAACAACTGTGAGTTTTCACTTAATATTTAACTAATCTACCATACCGTATTGCCATTCAGGGTGAACATGGTCCCCCTATGTCTCGAGAAGCGTGGGGCCAAGGACAGATACCACCTCAGTACAGAGGACAACCACGACCACCCCACCCTGGCATGGATGGGGTAAGTTTCTCTCTCATTCTTCATTGTTCTAAAGGGAAACATCGGTCTTTTCACATAATACCAGTAATGAAGTACCTACACAGGGATAATCCTTGAGGGAGCCATGGGGCCATTGACCCCTCCATTTTCCTATTTTTTTTAATTGTTTATAGAATGGCCCCTCTTGATTTTGATATTGATAAAAAAACTGATGAAAATGGTCCACTGCTCTCAAATTTTAGGATTTCCCTGCCTACAGATCATTACTGAATCATGAGTGGCACTGTCAACATTGATATTAATCTGTTGATTTTTTTTATAAGAGTGAAAATGTCTTTTATTTTCTTATTACAGCGTTGGCAGATGCCCCCTTATGAGTTTATGGGTCCACCACCCAGGGGACCCCCTTATCCACCACCGTACAGGGTACCTCCAGGTGCACCTCCACAGGTAAGATGAATTGTGAAGTTTGTGGATTTATTTTCTGACACAGGTTGCATTCTTGGTTTATGTGTACTTGGTGTAGAATTTGGTATCAGTAAAGGATTTTCAAAAATGTGTTTTGCCAAATGATGACCAGTGTTAATGCTTAGTTTTTACAAAGATGACAATTTCATCACTCACCGAACTGATGGCATTACATATGAAATAAAATGATAAAGTAATTTCCATGTTCAGCATCTTTGATATGTTTCAATACAGCTCAAAATATTATGGTGTAGACAAGGCTGGTTTTATGCCATGGTGTATTCAATCTGGTTAAAATCATTTGTTACATGGCTTTGTTAAAGATGAATATGATGAAAATAATCAACCAGGTTGTTATAGCAGGATCTGCAGCAAAGAAAAGCAAAGTTTATTGTAATTTGCTGCAGATAAATTTGGTTTTATGCCATGGTCGAAAAAAATAATCAACCAGGTCTTTCTAGGAGAACCTACAGCAGATAAAAATACTGCTTATTGTAATTGTCAATATTGACCTTGTCTCAATCAAGTCTGTTTCTCTGTCAGATGAAAGAGTATGAAATTTATCCTGGTTTCTTGTCCTGCGGTGGCTACATATTTAACTGGCTTATAATGTTAAGTTTTATGACCAAGAACAAAATAATTATTTTCCAACACGAATTTGTCAAATTTAGATAAATGCCAATCGATGACTTTTGCTTATCTTAGTTTGTTACAAAGATGACAATTTCATCACTCACCGAACTGATGGCATTAATTAGGTAAATATGTGCTTCTTGCCACTGATGATGAGTGGGGATTGAAGTACAACCTTTGTACATGCTTAATATATCAAAAAATTGCTATGATTTTTTGTGATATATAGATGTTTAAAAATATACAGGCTATAGTAACGAGCTACACAGCTAGTAGAAATATGTGTCCATAAGTCAGGATGTATCCAATGTCTATCTGTTGTGTTCACGACCATGACCAAAGTAGCTGTTTGCATAAAAAAAAGACAATCAGTACTTCCAAGTCTCTTAACCTACAAGTTCCATGATGCCAAATGATGATTAGTGTTAAACATTAGTTTTGTACGAAGATGACAATTTCATCACTCACCGAACTGATGGCAAGTCATTGAAACTTTAGGTTTAAGTAAAGAATTTACCTTTTATAAATTTTTGTTTGTGTTTTTTTTTAAAAAAATCATGTTACCCCAGTGGTAATACATTTCTATCAATTTCATGTATGTTATGTTATAACAAATCAAATTATATATGCTTCACAGAGACCACCATTTCCACAGCAACAACCTGCCATGCCACCTATGAGTTCAGCCAGCACACCCTCTCAACAGCAGAGTTCTGCACCTCCGCAGACACCGAGTCCTGGACAGAGTCCCAGTCCTGGCCAGCCACAGACTCGGGAGCGAGAGAAGAAGCACTCGGGTGGAGGAGATGAGGATGATGAGCACTGGAGGCAGAAACGCCAGCAGCGAAATGAGGAAGTGTCCAATGCCATTGAGCGCGCCAGACAGAGGAGAGAAGAGGAGGAGAAGAAGATGGAAGGAGAACGCAAGGCTGCTGCAGCTGAGAAACTCAGACAGTTGGACGAGAGAACTAAGAAGAAGGACGGAAAAGTTTCTGTAAGTCCTTTTTTTGTCTGATATGAAATAGATAAAGATGTTTTATTCAGTAGCCAAATGATGACTTGTGTTGTAGCTTAGTTTTTCACAAGGATGACAATTTCATCACTCACCGAACTGATGGCATACTGAATCAAAATATTTTTTCTAGATTGGAAAGCTTAATTTAGTAACAGTCACTCAATAAAAAGAGAAGTGCACAACCATTACAGATGCATGCTTGAAACAGCTGATGATTGTTGTTGAAAGTAACTTGTGTTGTGTTTGTAACAACAGGAGTCCGACACTGATTCACATGCTGAGTCTACACAGGCGGAATCCCACAAGTCTGAAGGAAGAACAAGTAGAACACCAAGTGAGAGTAGCGAGAAGGAGGGACGAGAGAGGTCCTACAGCAGGGAACATAAGTTTTCACCAGCTGAACAGGTTGGCATCTTGAAGCATTGTTACATCTATATCTAACAAGCTGTAAATGTCAGTATTGTTGATCGCTCACCAAAATTGTAATATTTGAACAGTTTAATTGTATGAGGAGGTTTTTTGCTGTTAACAAACTGGATAAATGTTGTAATCATATATTGGAACTTAATCTTTAAGTTATGTTTCCTTCTAATAACATATTGTCCAGATCAATTAAGATATCTCAATGAAATCAGATAGTCTCATAGAAAGTAAAACATCCTTTAAATTTGGTTATCTGATATACTGATTACTACCATTAGTAAAGAACATATTGAAAACAAAAGGAACTTTTATGCTAAAATTGAATAACTTTTGAATATTATTAGCAATCAAGTAAGAGTGGATCTCGAGCAGTGCCACCTCGTTTCCAGAACAAGCAACAGCAGCCGCAGCAACCATCTGAAAACACCATGAGGCAGCCTCAACCACAACAACAGCCAGGGTCTCCCCAGCCACACCCTGGACAAATGAGACCAGGTCAAGGACCACCTCCACCCTGGGGACATTACCCTTGGCCTCCAGGAATGCCAATGCCATTTATGGATCCGAACTTTCAAAGGCCGCCAATGCCAATGCAAGGTGTTTATCTTTTAGACATGAATGACCATGAAACCTAGTCAATGCTGGCACCAATTTCTCCTAATTCAAAGAAAGGGGATATTGCATAATATATTCTTGAAGACTGTCTTAATGGTCAAGAAAGATGTAAAACATTTTAATGTTACCAGCTCATTTTAAAAGGATCATGAAGAAAGATGGTTTTTGCATGTCAGAATAACATTCCAAAATATTTTAATTAATATGAAAAAAAAATTGTAAGTGTACATAGGGTTCATCTTGATTATCATATCTCTGTTCATCAAAATGGTGGCTTTAAGTGAAACCTTTAGGCTTTTGAAGGTGATAAGTGCTATTTCAGTTTGTAGTAACCAGATGCTAGGGTGTTTACTAACCAAACTAATAAATAAACCAGGTGCTTGGGGATGTTTACCTGTATACAAGCTGGACAAATGTAATATTTGTAAATGATTTCAATACTGGTTTTCTTTTCTTCAAGTTCTTTGAAATAACATCTTGTCTGGAACATCAAAGAAATCATAATGAAAATTACTTACATTGCCAGAAGAAGCAAAGAACATATCACTGTACATTCAATTTAAGGCCCGTTAAATTCGTAGTTATCCATAAAATTGCGGCTAATTTTTAATCATTGAAGATATCGTGATTTTGAAAAACATATTCATATTCAGCAATTTGTGAAATTTACTCTTTGCCAGGTATGCCTATGTATCCAATAAGAAGGAGAAACGACTCGCATGGTTCTGGAACAGACAGCCAGGATAATGAGGGACGCCAGGAGCCATTTGACCGTGACCCCAGAACTGACCCCAGGGCTGACCCCCGAGCATGGGGCAACTACTCAATGCCGCATGGACACCCTGGCCAGTATGACGGGCGGCCTAGCCCATTCTATGACCGCATGTATCAGGAGTATGAAAGGAACTTTTTAGACTATAATGACCGAAGGTATATTTCTCCCTTTTCAATGCAATCAAGTATTAATTTGCCTATTACTATTTTAACTATTGTTAAAAATGTCCTTAACTTCGAGATCTATATTGAAAAAATATTTCATTCGTTTTCTCTACAATTTAGTGGGGAAAAAAATTTTGCATATGTGGTTACGCAATATTTTCATATAATACCTTTCTATTGTGTTGGCAAAAAAAAGTTTTGCACAACATCATGGGATATTAAGCACTTCGAAGGGAGTCAGGAAAATATCAAAATACATACTTAAATTTATCAATATTGTTCACAGGGAACATGACAGGAGGGAGCGAGAAAAACAGGAAAAATTGACTTATGATGATGACAAAGACTACGATGCTGAAGAGTCTGAGGAATCCTCCAAGGAACCAGACAGGGAGCGTCCACCAAGGATACAGAGGGACCCTTTTGATGACACACCTGACCGGGACCAGGGAGACCATAGGGATCATGACTGGTCACCCTCTCCAAGGTAACATACAGCTCTGTGTCATAAAGCTATTGCAGAGAAACAGACATATTATTACCTAATCAGTTAAACTTGTAGGGAAGGAAAATGCTGTTCAGTTTGTGTTACATTTAAGTTTCCATTCTGTGATCTCTTTTTTTAGCAATACGCTGCAAATCTCTTTCCACCTCTTAATTGTGCAAAAAAATTTTTTTTTTTAATTTGCAGAGAAGAGAAACCCAAAAAGGAAGAGAGATCCAGAAAAGAAGAACACCGTGAGGTGAAAGATCATGATGCTCGAGTTTCAGAGCATGAACAAGATCGTAAAGAAAAAATTGACAAGCCCACAAGGGATCGTGATCATCGTGACAAAGATCATCGTCGTGGTGAGGAGAAGGAAATGTTTAGAAACAAAGATGCCCCATGGGGCCATCCCAGACAATCTGCACCAAATAGAAATGAGTATGACCGTTTTCCTGGAGTTTTGCGCAACATGGATGAAGGAGGAAGGCATTACAGCAGTAAGTTAATTATTTCACTTCTGGACTGTCCAGGTATATATTTAAGATATACCAGAAAGATAATTTGTTCTCAAAAAGAACATTGTAATGACTCCTAAGATCTTGATTTTCTGTGTTAAATGGTGTTAAATTATCTTCGAAGATAAAGAAATTATGAAAGGAAAACTAATTCACTGATCAGAAAGTTTTCTGAGTTCACATCCAGTCTTTTTGAATAAGTTTGATATAAGAATATTTTGATTGTAGAAAGGGAACATCCGAGCTGTCCACCACCCATCACTCCACAGCAATCCCAGCAGAATATACCACCAAGGAGCCACTACACATCACTCAAAAGGACTGCTTCTAATATGTCAACTAACTCAACTAGCACAGAAAGAAAAACTGAATCCCCGAAGGAATCTTCTCACCCAGATAGGGATAGCTCCAGACAGAAGTCATCCAATAGGGTATATGCAGTAAGTCCAGTTTTAAAATACACTATGTAATACTTTTGATGACAGCTGTGATGATAAAAACTTATCTGTCAATCCAATGATAAGTAATGAATAAATGCATTTGAACTGAGCTGTAGTGAATTTCATACTGTTAAGATAAGTCCTTAAATATGAATTTCTGAAGTGTTATTTTTGACTTTCAGGATTCTGTAAAGGAAAAACCTGTAAAGGAGAAGCAATCAGAAGGCAAACCACAGAAGGAGGAGGAAAGCAGGTATGTCCATTGTACAAATGAAACATTAGGCCTTTTATTTTCATATTTTTTTTTTGCAGTAAGCATTCTCACTGGCTTTTGCCACAATTGTTTACCTTTTCATGTTAAAAGTTAGCAGTACATGTACTACCATGGTTTTACTTTTATCTACATAAAAGATTTTTGTGAAAAATACACAAAAAATAATAATTCAAAATTAATTTTTGTTTAAATGACATGGAGTGGTTTCCAAAGAACATTTTCTCCTTCTGAATAACAATGGAAACTATTGGTTTTTAGTTCTATATCAAAACACCAGGGAATTTTGATATCTTAACATGATTTCTTTAACCTATTTATCATTACAGACAAAAGCCGAGAGAAGAAGAAAAGTCTGCACGAGAAGAAAATAGAGAACACAAGGACAAACCTACAAGGAAGGAAGACAAAGGTTTCCGTGACAGGGAGGAACGTGTTTCCAGAGATGAGACTTCTTTCAAGGACATTAAACAGTATAAAGATGATGAGCCACAAGGTGATGAGCGACGTGAAAGAATGCAGCCACCTGCAAAGAAAAAACGGGATGAAGCTTTCTTGAATGAGCGAGGAGAAAGATACAGAAACAATACCGGTAGAGGAGGACGCGAGTTCGTGCGTGGAAGAGGAAGAAGTGTTGGAAGTCGTGGATCTAGAGGAAATTATCCTGCTAGAGGAGGCAGGGGAGGAAATCCCAGGGATAATAGAAGTTATGATAGAAATGCCCCAAGGTCAGCAGGTGGTCGCAATGACCGTCGCCCATACAGCCAGGGCCGTGATCGCTTCAGTGAAGACAACTACTATGCTGAGGGAGAGGAGTTGGAGGCTCCCCGGCGGCGCAGAATGAAGGATGAGGACAGTGATCATTCTGAACCAAGTGATTTCGGTACTAGTGATTCTTCAGGAGAGGTCGACAAGAGAGACAGTAGCACACAGGGTCATAGGGACAAAGACCGAAATAAGCAGCCTGTGTCCCGGGACAATCGAGGTGGAGACACTCGTGGTGGAATCAACCAACATGTGGATGATCAAAGGGTCGATGATGGTGGTCATAGACGGTCTCATGATGATGGTGTTGATAGAAGCCAACCAAGACGAGATGATAGACGTGACGATAGACGTGATGAACGACGAGACGACAGAAGAGACGATCGACGAGGTGATGACCGTAGACATGACAATAGGATGAACCAAAGAAATGGAGGAGGCTCCTTTGAACCAAGAGGAGAACCATCCAGGAGAGGTCGTGGTAAGACATAGAACAGACATTTAATTTATAAATTTCAGTTTGATTTGCTTGAGATTAAGAATAAACCACCAATTGTTATGTCTACCTTGCCTGCTATATTAATGTGTACCAGTAGTTCCAATCATGTATGTGGTCGGGGAAAAAACTAATCATGTTTATCATTTTGTACAAAGGAAGAAGAAAAGAACAAAGGTGTTAGCTTCATTATCATTGTATGAACTTTTGCCACATGTTATTATTCATAAGCATACATTAATTTTAATTATGATAATGTTTGTGTGTAGGTGGTTCCTCCATGCGGGGTCGTGGAGGCCGTGGACCTGGAGGAGGAGGAGGTCCTGGAGGTGGAGGAGGTGGTCCCGGTGGAGGGGGTCGGATGTCGTCTGCACCCCCTGGCAGAGGGGGATTCGGGAAGCCTGGAGACAAGGAGGATTGGGGTGGAGGGGGAGGAGGTTCCTATCGGTAAGTGTGCACCTTTGATACCAATTGCTATTGGTTCATAGATATTTTATTTGATGCATTGATGTAATCCATAAAGTTCAGCTCATTTTATTAAAGGTTCCATTTATCCCCTGCAATAAATTGAGGGAATAATCACAAACATGCAGAAAGTCTGTCCAGATGTTTGTATTTCATGTGTAGATGTTAACTGCAGATAGAGTGATTACACATAGCAACTTGACATGTTGGTTGTTCTAGAGAAGAGGAAACATTTCAAAGGCACAGTCCTTTCCTAGTAAAAATAATACCTATATCCCGTTTTAGGGATACACTGCTCTTGCAGGACTTTCATTAATATTAGATACAAATCTTGTGTTCATGTAGGTTTCATTAATATAAGATACAAATCTTGTGTTGTACATGCATTATGTATTTAACTTTCAATGTTTGACAATAGTGCTGATTTGGATATTTTTTTTGCCTACAGGAAAGAAAAAAGACCAGGCCGAGAGCCACCACCACCCAGATTTGCAATGAAAAAAGGGCTAAATTTAAACGAGAAGGGGAGGGGCACTGATCGTGGTAGAGGACGTGGGAGAGGAAGAGGAGGAAGTGCCCCTCCTAGCATCAACAATAAGCGGCCACAGCTTATCAAACAAAACTCCTCAGACCAAGCTAATGAAGGAAATGAAGAGTGGGAGACTGCTTCAGAAAGTAGTGGAATCTTTGATAAGAATTCAAAAAACGAGTTTAAGGACAGGGAAAGAAAAGACTCCAACCCTGGTAAAAAAAGTTTCTCGAGTCAGCGTCCATTTAATGACCGACAAAATAGAAAGGGAAATCAGCAAGATGGTGGTAGACGACAGAATGGTGGTGTAGATTACAATAAAAATTCTGGGAAGGAAAGGTCACCAAATCATCTTTCAAAAAATGGGAGTGGTCCTAGGGCCCCAAACGGGGGTCCTAGGAAACCATACAGCTCAAGTAAGAAGGAAAACATTGCCACAGTGTACAGAGTGGATCAAGTGGTACCAAACAACCAGAATGCTATCAACAATGCCATCAACAATCTCAAGTAAGTTGACTTGTGTTTCTCTCTGGATACTACAAATAGCAGCAGTGATGATACAACATTATCTGTCAATCCAATGATACATAATGAATATTAAAATGTGCTGAGCTGCTTAGATTGGAATGATGACTTGTATTATCTCTTGCTTGTGCAAATTAGACTTGTTAGCTGTTCAGTTAAATTTAAATAGACATGTTCCATTGTCAACGAGTTGTTACATTTGTCTCTGCTTACCATTTATATTGGTATAAAAGAGCTGTCATATTGAATAACCATGTACATTTTGAATTTTCATTATCCTTATCACTGTTAAAATATCTAAGAAAATTATGACTGACCAGGGGGTTACTAATTTACTATATTTTGCAAAATATATTGCTAAAATATGAAATAATGGTCAGCTGTAGGGAATTAGAGTGGATCATTGACTCAAACTGATGTGGAGAGATCTTAATCAGCATATTAAACTATAGCAATATTTCTATAGCCAATTTTGCGAGAAAAATATTATATATAAAGAAGTGTAATAATGTCTTTCATTAATGTCTTTTAAAGGAGTCGTCCAGGAAAGAAATCAGACCTCACTGATGTTTCAAAACCATTGAAATCTGAAGAGAAGAGATCGAGTGCATTGGCAAATATCGACATCAACAATTATGCAAGTAAGTGTTACTAAGTGGCATACTAAGCTTGTTTATCATATGGGTCATCACAGAAATCATGTGTCTTTCTTAATAACATAAAATTCCAAATCATGCAATGATGATTACTTTCATCTGTCAATCCAATGATTAATAATGATTTTACTTCTTAGTATTCTGAGCATGTTTGAACTAAGTCATAAATGTATATAATTTGGTTGGGTTGTTTTTGTACTAAATAATACTTTTCTGAGCAAATATAAGAAGTAAATAAGTGTAAGATATTGTGTATTTGAACTTGTTCCATAGCTGCCAACTTTTACTTAATTATTGCGAATTGAAATCAACAACCAAAAATTCATATTGCCAAAGATTTACCACAGAAATTAGGCCCGGGGACTGGAAACCAGAGGCTTGTTAATTTTTACATAACCACACATTAGATTATGATGACGGCAGCAAGTGAACACGGGATAATTGTTCACATTTTAGCAACTTAAAATACCACCATATTTACACATTTAAGTATATGGGCTCTCTTTAACATCAGCAACTATGCCAGTGTGTAATGTTTTTTAGAAGTAAATCATAATCAGGGTAGTTTCTAAATATCCAAACATGCGATGATGATGATGATTTTATCTGTCAATCCCATGATAAATAATGATTTTACTTCATATTTTCTGAGCATGTGATGATGTTAAGCACCTGATGTTGTTTAATTGATTAAAAATCCTCAAAAAAACTTCAATACATTGTAATTGCAGATATGCATTTAAGATTAAATAATCCTACTAGATTTTAATTATGAAACTACGTAAGAAATGGCTTGTTTGGTCTTTGAAGTCTCAAATAGATCTTGTTCTACTGTTTATGCTAATACTGGTACCTCAGACTATCCTATCAAAGTTATGTCAGATTACATTATAACATGTGTATCGTTACAATGTGATAACAGTATTCCCACTATATTATCAACAGTATTTCCACTATATTATCAATTGTAAAGTTTTCACAGGTGTGTGCTTTGATAAATGTATTGCATCTCCAAATCTGATTCAAAACATGCAGTGATGATAATTTTATCTGTCAATCCAATGATATAAAGTGATCTCACTTAATTTTTCTGAGCATGTTGTATGGTTTACATAAATTTGCCCACTTTGAATGAAAAATATGTAAAAAAAAATAAACTAGGAAAAGCTGCATATGTATGTTAAGTTATTTAGTTCATTTAATTTTACATATCTTCACCGTTTTCTGGATACCAGTGCAAGTGTTCATATTGTGTGCTGTTTATTACAGGTGTGGTTGTAATCGACGATGCCCCAGAGGTGACCATCGATGATCCCAATTTTCTGTTTGACAGTAATGAGGGTTTTCAGGAAGTCACCTCCAAAAAGGCATTCAAGAGTAAACAGAAGGCTCAACAGGAGGCTGAACTTCGACAGAAACTTGTGGAAAGCAAGAAAACTTCTGCAAAGGTAAGATATAGGGACATTCATTGACATGCTATAGTTATTCACTCATGTGGACACCAATCTATCACCAAATTAACTATATTATCAAAAAAATGCAATCAAAGTGTTTTAAATACAAATGTTCCTGAGAGAATTATCATTGATAACAGCTCTCTTTCAAAAAATAGAAAAAAATGTTGTATTTTTTCAGTCTTATGTAAGGATGCTTATTGATTGTACCTGTAGGTTGTTGCTAAGCCAAAAGGTGTAGGACAGGTTAATGAAAAACCAAGACATGGTAGTAAGAGCAAGCTACCCCCACGTTTGGCCAGACAGAGGGAACAGCGTGAGAGGGAGAAGACAAAACCATTTGACATGAAGATAGAAAACTGGGACAATGAGCTAGCCAACAACATCCCTCCTCCTGCTGCTGATGCCTTGGATCAGACATCAACTGATGTCAAAAGTAAGTCCAGCAGCCACCATCAACTTCAATTTTACATTTGTGTTTATCAGCTGTGATGATACAAACTTATCTGTCAATCCAATGACACAATATGAATATTAATTTTGATCTGAGCTGCAATACTTACATGATGAATCCCAATGTATATAGACATTTTCAAATATTTATGATTGTAATGAAATAAAAACAATAGCAACTATTACTTGGCAGATGTATGTCACATTTTTAAAAAAAAAAAAAGTATTTTATTTGAAAACATGATTTAAAAACACCAATCTTGAAAAGACTAATTTGATGCCTTTGATTTTACAGATGCCATAGAGCAGGTGAACAGTCAAGCAGTAGGTTCCCCTGCCACAATGCAGCCCATGCATGTGTCCATGAATGGTGCCATGACCCATGTATCGGCCCCTATTCCCCCTGTCAGTGCTTGGGTGTCCAAACCCATCAGCTATGCTGCTGTCACTGGTGCCCAGGTGTCTGCTGCCACGGTGGAGAATAAATTTGACAAGGGGGATCAACACGATAGTGGAATTGATGTTAGTGACCAACCTAATTCTGCAGGCTCTTCAACTAGAAGCTCCCCAAGTGCAGAAAATAAATTGAAGATAGATAAGGTGAAGAGGATTGTTAAAGCAGGGCCCCTCTTTAGAGTTCAAGTGAATATTCGGAGAAATTTGAAAGTTTCAGTTTATTTTTGCCTTCCCATTAATTTAAGTCCTGTTAATTTGAAATTGCCAGATGTTGAATGTCTGTGAAACAAGCCGCTGTTATGTTGGCTGTTTTTTCTGTTTGATAAGTGTTGTCTTGTAGCCTCGTGATTTTAATTTTTGTCGCCCGTTTCTTTTAAAAAAAAAAACCCAATAAATCAAATCACCAGAGGGAAAAAAATCAATTTTTTTCTGCACTTTTGGTTTACATGTCCAGATGAGCCATTTGTGGTGGTTGGGACTAAGCTTGATTACTGCTTTTGCTTTTTTTCTAATCTTAAGTGCTTTAATTCTGCTAATATTACTTTCACTTGTATTATTTTGTTTTTGTCACTTGCTTTCTGTTGCACATTTTTAATGTTGAGCTATGTTTGATAGCGACTGCACTATTTACCAATTTTGTGTTTGGCTTGTAAAATTCACAACACTACATCCCACATGTAGTAAATCATGAAACATTTATTTAGCTTTTTTCATAATAACATCTACCTAAAGAGAAGAATAAGAACTTGATATTGTGAAAAGGCTCTCAAAGGTATTTCATAATACTGGTTTAAATTAATATGTTCATCAACAGGATAAGGGTACATATATGTATGACATAATGCTTGCTACTTTCGTTTTGTATGAAAATTGCAACACTCAAACACATGAATATATGATATATTTCATAATATGACTCGTGTTCTGACTTAGATACTGTAAAGCATAAAATTTTGGTAGCTACATGGAATTTGTAGCTTCAGTTGATCTGCAAATATTGGTTCACGTGTGTACTGGTTAACTTACTGGAAAAAAAAAAAAACTTTTTTTGAATGAAGTTTTCCAGGCATGTTTTATTTTAAACGGAATTTTATTAAGTATTGATGACTGACATTGAATACATCTACAGAATAATGCTTTGGCTTTGTGTGCTTCCCAATTCTGCTCTTTAAATTATGTTTTCGTTAATTTGAAGTAATTTGATGTTTTCACGATTCAGTTTGATATATAGAAAATGCTGAATGATAATCAGCAGCAATTAATTGATAAGTTTCATTGTAATTACTGTTGGTTACTGAAAAGAATTCAATTGAAAGTTTTATTTAAAATTATTGAGTTAAAGAAGTAGAATATCTTTGTTATAATGCTTTGATTCCATTAAGCTTATTGAATGTTTGAATTAAATAATTAATTACAGAATGAGAACAAGATGCCTGTTATAGCAGTTGACATGAAATCAAGTGATGCTCCAAAACCACAGAGGCAACCTAAGGTAAGCAACACATAAAAATTAACAAGGTTAATGAAGACAATGAACATTAAAATTGATTATATGCTACAATTTTTTTCAATACATTAGTGAATCAGAATTTTTTGTGGCTTAGGTAGTTTCCCAAAGATGTTAACGGGTTGCTTTTTACAAGGATTTAATGAAGGCCTTACTAACATGTGATATTTGCTTGTAGGTGACTCGCAGTGAAAAAGTCAGTGTGAAGGAAACCATGGACAAACCAGATTCAAAAGTGGTGAAAAAACCAGAAATATCTAAGGACAAATCACGCAATACAGCCTCCATTGATAAACCAGAACCTATACAACTACCTAGTTTCCCATTTGGAAAGGTAAATGGGAAAGTGAAGCCTGAAAAGATGCATGTTGTTTTGAAAATTAGGCTTAAATGTCCCTACAATATCAATGACGCATTAAGTGATTGCCTGCCATTTCTGTCCTGTAACAGCTTGGTTAGACTAAGCATTTAGCTCCATAATTCTTATACTAGAACTCCAATAGTTATCAGTGTAGGTCACGGACCAATATTTCCCATCTTACTGACTTTGGTTAAACTTTGTGTTCAGCACCATTTCGAATTTGGCTATATTTTCATTAAAGTTTGAATAAAGGCGTAAGTATGCTTAATAAGAAAAAGGTTGAATTGTATGATAAATTTGTAAATAATTTTTACCCAGGTACTTAAGTTTTGCATAATAAAGAAACTTTGTTGTGTTTTATAGGGTGATGACTCGAGTGAGATAAAGCTGGACTTTGTCTATGATGACGCACTGGCCAAGTTCCCGGAGAAAGTTGAGCCAGAGAAGGACATAGACTTAGTGGAACCCAACATCTCAGTGGTGGCAATGTCTATTGCAAGTACCACAGTGAACACACAATCCATGGACACAACTTGTCCCACATCTCCTGCAGCACAGGATTTAAACCAGAAAATAGCATCAGTTAAGACATTCTGGGACCATGTGGATCAGATGTCTCCAGGAATGGTCATCTTTGACCAGGGGTGAGATTCCATGTTTTTAGCATTTTGCATCATTTTGAATTATTTGTATCCCCATTAGTGAACAGCAGATTAAGTGTGGGACATAAACTTTTCTTGTTCATTTGAACAAAGTAACAGTTGTTTGTGACCAAGTCATCAACATGCAACACCATGGCTTAGAAAACAGTCGAGAAAACAAAGTAAAGAAATCTTTATTAAAGCTTTTTATTGGGTGCAGCAGATCAGTGTCAATCTCTTTGTTGTCCCCCTGGCAGATGCCTAACCCCGATTTTGCAGAAGGTCCTCCATGATCATAATTTACCACATTAATTGGTAATACAATGGAAACAAAACAGTTAAATTCTGAACAAAATATTCTATAATAGCTTGCTACCTAAAACGGAATGTATGTTGTATGTTGATTGCATGATAATGATTTTGTCCACAGAATCAATACATCTGGACTAGTGAGTGCAGTGTCGACAACTCCAGAGACTGTGTCGGTGTCCGACTCATTCAGCTCCTTCCCACCTGACATGGACACTGGTGTGATGGTGAGCAACGATGCAGGCCTTGACCTTGACCCAGTTTCCCGCGGAGATGACAATAATAGTAGCCTGGCAACCAGTCTGTCACCTCGTGAGGATGGACTTTCCTACAGCTCCAACTCTGTTGAGGTCAGCGCTACCCTAGGGGACAACGGAAAGGCTAACGAACAAAGCAATGTCTGCAAAGTAAGACCAGAGTTGCAGTGTACACCGTTTTATTTTGTACATCTGTGTTTCAGTATGCATGAACTCTGTGGTTTTATTTGCTTAACATAAGTTTTCAAAGTACAGATACGTGACATTTGAATGTAGATAAATACAAAATTGTATTATTTTTTTAAGCATATAAATTTGTAGAGTATCTAATTACAAATTTTTGTGCTATATGTGTTGTGGTACCTGTTGACCTGCTTGTCAGTGTTAAGTGTTAGATGCTAGATTTTATTTATTGGTGCAATCAATGATGCTGCCAGAAAGAAAACTTGCATCTTCCATGATGCATTTATGTTCTTTCATTGAAATGCAAGCAAATGCAGGTTTATTAGATCAGTATGTATTTTTTCCACAATAGACAACTACAACCAATTTACTTGCTTACAGGTGAAGCCTCAACAGCTGCAGGCATCTCTTGGTGGAGACTGTAGTAGTGGCAGTAGCAGTGTGCTGAGTAACCCCTCAAGTGTACCTAGTCCAACATTACAGCCAATCCAGCTGCCCACTGCTTCTCAACAGACCTACCAGGCCTTCCAGATTGGAACCTCACAGCTGATCACTCCCGAACCAAGGGTATGTATCTAATTCTCTCCGTAATGAAAGGCCCCAACATTATGTTGTTCAGATATAAGTGAGTCTGCATAGATGTGATTGAATAGGAATATTTGTTATCTAGAAACAGATGCAGAATTTTAGAATCTGGATCTTCAAATAAAAAGGGGTAGGAGTAAATAAATTTATTGAAAGGGGTAGGAGGAAATTTTTTTGGGACCTCAACACCTGTAAAAAGTGATTTATTATCAAAGGTTGTAGGCAGACTGTTAGGAGTCAAGATTAACAAAAACAATTGCATGGAGGTACTATATAATGGAAAAAGTTCACTTTTGAAAAATAAAAGCAATTTAAACGTAAATAATATATATATATTTAGGGCCCAGCATCGATAATAATATATATATTTAGGGCTCTGCATCAGAGATCATCAGTGTGTTACCGTAAATTATCTCAGAATCCAAAAAACTGATCTTTTTGAAATTGGACATGGTGATAGATTGTGATGTTCAGATGTGCAGTAAGGGTTTAAAAGTTGTTGTGGTCAAGGTTGCTTACTAAAAAAAGACCTTGAGGATACATTACGTGCATGATAGGGCCCTAGCTGACCTGTCTGTGTTCTTGTACCTTTTACAGAAAGTCTAAATATACGTAATTGTATTTGAATTATTACGTTGATTTAAGTCTTCACTTCTGTTATTTTTGTTTTAAATTATAATTTGTCTCCAACAGGTGCAAAACCAACCCAGCTTTGGTGGTTATGGTCTGAGCCAGCAGCAACCTCAACTTGGCCAAACATTCTCCCAGCAGAGCTTGTTCATGCCAACTACACCCACCCAATTAGACTCATACCAACTGCCCCAGCTATCTGCATACACTCATAGAAACCAGACAGCCCAGCATCAGC
>JAULCA010444202.1:0-14349 GCA_032360845.1 Crassadoma gigantea | reverse complement strand
CCAGCCCCAGCACCAGCCCCAGCATCAGCCCCAGCATCAGCCTCAAGCAGCATTCGGGCAGAACCCTGCCCCTCAGAATACTATTATGGTATCATCTGCCAATTCTTCTCTAATGTCCACAACTATCAAACCACCTCAAAATGCATATGGTGAGTACATGTACAGAAAAAGTTTTTATTAATCAATGTGATTAATCAATTTTGATCTTAATCACCTGCCTTTCAGTCAGCAATTTACACATACATTAATGTTTCTACTGAGTCAGTTATGGCTAGAAAACTAATATGAAAGAAATGACTGTATTAAAAGATTGCAGAGCAGATGCTTACATTTTGATAACATGTGATGAAAATTTGTGCTACCAACACGTCAAATTGAGAGAATGTTGGATAATTTCAGGAACAACTTTGCAGAAGAGCATGGGGCCTAATTCACTTCAGTTTGGACAACAAGGGCTAAGTAGTAATCTGCTACAACCATCACAGCAGATCTCCTTTTTCCAGTATGACCCCAACCAGCCTTTTGGTACCAACCAGTTTCTAGGAAACACACAGACTGCCCAGAATGTGAACACATCACAGATTCTTGGGTCCCAACTTGTACAGCCAAGGTACTTGGAATTTGTGTTTAATACTTGTATCTTTTGTAATTTAGCTTAAAAAGTTATTGATATATATTGGAAAGAAGTGTTTTTATAACCAGAGTCCATTGCCGAATAGTAATGTGTTCAATGTCTATAACTCAACATGAATTGAGATTTCAAAAAATCTATGTACTAGAATTAATAATTACACATGGTTAATATTTGCTTTTCATTGTAGAGCTGCTGTTCAGAATGTACCACAAGTGCAGGGATCGTCCTCATTTTACCAACAACAACAACAGAACATGCAGCAGACAAGTTTCTTCTCAACACAGCCAGGTTCCAATAACATGCAGGTAAGAGACACTGAAATGTTATGTGGTATACATATTCATTCTCTTAATAATGATCTAATTTAACAGGATGTTAAAACAGGTTCATGATGAGAAGAGGATCAAATGCATTACATGTACATAAACTCTATTTCTGGTTTTGGCCAGGAGGAATGAAAATATCAAGCATCTTTAAATCTGAATTAATTTTAGAACTGATTTCAACCTTTTACTTCTTCAGCACCTGGGTAATGGAAACAGGAAAAGTGGTGGTGAGCTGATGTTCCAGGCCTGTATCCTACAGGGTGCTCTACAACAGGCAGCTGCAGCTGGTGGACAAACTGCAGCGCAGTTCTTTGGAAACCAGTCTGCAGCAGCTGCAGGTCCTGGTCTAAACTTGTCACTGCAGCCCTCGGGCGGAGGCCAGCCACCGATGGGTGTGGCAACAGCCCAGCCCTCTAGTGGCTCAAAGATGTCACAATTCAACCCATCGCAGCAACAGCCACAACAGGGTTCACCTCAGAGCACTCCGGTAATTATCCCTTTAACTGAGGGGGTGATACTTACAGGAAAAATCATATATCACCTACAATTAAAAAAATTGGGCTTGCAAGTACTTTTTTGAATAGCTTGTTTTCATATTGTGATTCATGGTCATCACTCAAGGACTTACTTTAAAGGTTTAGTACGAGACTTTAAAGGTTTAGTATGAGAATGTCTCTTGATTAAGTAGTTTTCTTTGCAAACGATAGACCTGCTAACATTGTGAAATGCAAGATTTTAGATTATATATGTGTCAGCAGTCAATTATGCTGCAAGAAAGACCTTTTGTGTTTTATGGTCCAAATGTTAAAATTCAGTGTAATTTCTGAAAGCAATTTGTCAACCAAGTTACTTTTGCACCTTCATTTCCTAAATTTTAACTTCATTATAGGTTGACAGTGAGAATAATGTCAATAGGTATTTCAAGATGCCAAGATCAAGGTTAACCATTTCTTTTACAGAAATTTCTCAAATGGTGAATCTTTGACTGTTGGCCTGGGTGCAGGTGCATTGATGCCTTACAGACTTAAGTTAATACAGCACATTGAATTTCACCCACATCAAGCAACTTGCTATAATACAATACTTGTGTATATTGCCATGAATATTTTCAGAATGAAGATCAGGTGTGAAAAGCAAAATTAGGGAATATTCTTTTGAGAGACTAGGGATTGCTTGTAGAATATTGTGGTGTATTCTATGATCAAAAATATGTCTTGTCTAACCCACTGAATCCTGTTTTCTAAAGCATGATTTGTATGTGTTACAGTTGAAGTCTCCCCCACAAACTCTTGGTCAGAACAACTTCGGTGTTGCACCTTCCTCTGCATCTCAACAGCAGAATCAGGGCTCCAAGCTTTTTAACTTGAGTCAACTTCAGACCCCCAACACCAACCAAAGATTCAACAATGTGAGCTTCAACAACAACTTGCATACCAATATGTCGAACATTTCCACCAACATGGCCAACATGTCGAACATGAAACAGTTTGGAGGTCAGAAGTTCAACCAGCCCTTTATGGGGCAGCCACTCCAATCTGCAGGTAAAATGATACATCTGAATAACTCCATACAAATGCTCCCGTTGTTAAGTGGTATACAATCAATTCATGCATTTTAGTGCTGGTAACAATTCCATAATGTATTTTAAAGTTAGATTTAAAGTGATTTAAAAAAAAAAAACTGCATACCAGTTAAGGTTGGTAAACCACTCTTAGGACCATATTCCAGTTGTTCAATTATATTGATAGGCCAGTTCTTTTACATCAGTACTGTTCTCAAAAGTTGAGCCCATTTCAATTTTGAATGTTCTTCCTACAGTGTTTTGAACACGTTTTTGAATGAATTATTGCTCAATTGCAGGCCCAATGGTGAGATCTCCAATGATGGTGAATAACTTCAGACCAAGTGCACCCCCAGTTCCTGCCACGTTTCCTAACCCCATCCAGCGGCCTGGAGGGGTCCAGATTCCTGGCAGTCCCCGACAACAGCGCCCCCCTCAGGTTGTACCCCCAGCTAGCATTGGTGCGGTCCCTGGATCTGGGGGAAACAACACCATTAAAGCCTTACAGGCTAAACAGAGACAGGAACTTCTTGCACATGCACAGAATTTCCTCAACCCACAGAACAAACCCAGCATCAAGCTGAAGGCAGAGGCTTCTGTCAACGACAGTAAAAGTCCCCCTCAACCTGCTGCTTCTATTGGGTCAGGGCCCGTGCCCAGCCCAAACCCAACAAGCACAAAGAAAACAGAAGAGAAAGGCACTGAAAAGAAGTAACCAGTTGCCTTCAAGTAATCCTAATGAGATGTACTGAGCAACAAGGTTTTTTATCATGAAGTACTGAATTTTTTATTTATACTATTATCATTAACTCGTGTTTTAGTATTTAGACTTGTTTTTGTGATAATCTGTTGTATGAAGAGCTACGAGATGGCACATGGACATTTTACATTTGGATTTGGATAAAAAAACTTTCTTGTGACATAAACTTTTAAATAAAATGAAACAAAGGAAAGACAGATGTTGAAGAAGTCGGAAATAGTGTGGACAGGGACTAGCCAACAGAAAGCAAAGGGAAGACTGTTTATTCATGGACATTTTTTGTGACATGGATGATTGAAGAAAGGATTGACGTGTTAGAAATTGTCTGGTGCCATTTGTGCACGTGTGATGCATCAGGCGACATTGATGATCATCCATGCTTCTGTGATGTACAATAGAGATGAACATGTATACATGCACCTATGGGGGAATCATTAGGTTCTCAAACTAATATTGCCGCATGTCTAGTATTATTGTATTATTTATTTATTATATTTATCTGTCTCCCTACAAGGAAACAGACTAGAATGGAATATTTTTATTTTTCTTCGACCCTAGTCGTTGATTGTACAGTAATGGGCCAAGACTGCCTCAACAATTATACATTTATACATATATGTTGATACTGGTGTACCCCATAGGTGGCATAGCTAGGGAGTTTACGATGTACTTGTATTTTACTTTGTAGTAAGTGCTGTAATCTCGCCTCTTGCCATGTTAAACAAAAAAAGGATCTGACATGTTCTATGTAATATGCATGAATTGTGAAATGATAATTTAGCACTTCATGTCACTTGTAAATTAGCATGTATACCCACAAAGCATGAGATTGGTTGGACACGTCAGAAGCGTATGTTTGAAGGTCTGGGAAGGGAAGAGCTAGTTCTTAACTTAGTCACTAGAGCTTTATGGTCAAGTAATGAATACAGAGTGACCAAAGAAAAGTGAGATGTCCATTTTCTATAAATAATTCAGACGAGAATTGAATAGACTTCATAGCCTAGCAAAGGCTGAGTACACAGAGGAGATTTTGGCATTTAGTTCTAGAATTAAATGAACACAAAACTTTGAGTTGTGATTTTAACATTTCTAGCTCAATATTTTAAAGTGAAAAGAGGAGAAGAGGGAATGGATGAAAGATAATAAATTAAATATAAGATTTGTGAAGGTGAATCTTAAAGCTACCAAAGCGCCAAACATTTTAGCCTCTGAATTACCAAAATGGCGAACATAATGGTTAAGTTTGGAGTTGGTTTTAATTAAGGGCATGGTAGTGTCACATGCACTAGTATATTTGGATGAAGATACGATGGTAACTAAGAGATGCCCCGGTCGCCAGTCTGTCTGTGCTGCTATTGCCCCTGTAGCCTGGCAGTTCTGGTGAAAAGAAAACTCATTTACATGTTATTAATATATAAAACTTCCAGTGTTACCTGTGGGACTAAGCCCCAGTCCCTAGGTGGCGATTGGGTCGTTCTTACCTTACGAGTGTGACATGGGTGTGGCCACCATGGCTGCCCACCATGTAACCATACCCTGTCCTACATTCAGCTGTGTTTATCATTTTTCATGGTTAGTATTCTTTATAGATACCCCACCCCTTTTTCACACAGTTCTTAATTTAAGAGAAAAGACTGATGTCGTTTGCTAGTTTGATATTTAAGTAGATGATATATGTGAAGAACTGGATTTTTTTTATTCAAAGTCTTTGTGGTTGATTCTGTGGAATTGCACAAGTTGATGTGAAAAACGGTTTGGACAGATTACAGAGTGATGTCTCAACTCGTTTGGTTTTTGTGTTGCAATACTTGTGTGTGTAGAGGAAGGTATGTAAAAGTATTAGAGTTGGTTGTAAACAGGATGGGTGCATGTGTGTTGTATGTACATGCATGTGCAGGTGTGATATTTTAACAGAATTGTGAGTGGCGGTCATCTGCTTTTCGTACCCCAAATGGGATGAGGAGATAGATGTCATCGTGCGAAGGTGATTGACAGACAAGGTGCTAAAGCATGTCATGTCGGTTGCTTATAAACATCCATCAACTTCCTACTCATTTGTATACCACAGATTTTATGTTCAGTTTCTATTTGCCTCCAAAGTCATCTGTATGTAGCTCTGAACAAAAATAAAGAGCGCTCTGATGTAACCAAGCTTTTGACTTTTTTTTTCATACAAAGTTGATTCAAATATGTACCGTCATTGTGTAATTGTTATAATAAACAGGGCATATTTTCAATGAGCTTATACCGGTAATTTTACAAAAAGGGTTTAAACTGTCACCTGGTTGAGACATGGATGGGATATAATCATATGTACAAGGCAAGAGGAGATACCACATAATAAAAAAAAAATGGCGAATTCAGGATCAGTAACCTATATATACTGCTCTCTGCCATCACAAGAAGATGTACCTGCAATTTAATTTAGGTTAATCTTCGTGAAAAAGTGTTAAAAGATTTGCTCTGGAGAAATTTTTCAAATGGAAAAGTTTAAGCATAAGTTACCCTGACCTACTTCTTTCACTCCATCATCCCAAGATGTACTTGCATACCAAATCTTGTATATACCAGGTAAAATGATACGAGATATGCCCAGACAAATTTCCAAATGTCAAACCATTGGTCACTTTGACCTACTTCTTGTACTCTATCCAGAGTTGTCCTTGCAGACCAGATCTGGTTACTCCAGTGAAATATGTCCTGGGCAACTTTCAAAAGTTCAGGTCAAAGGTCAAATGATAGGTTACAGTGACCTACTTTTTGTACTGCAGGTATAGTAGGCACGATATGGTCCAGATACATTTTAGAAGGAAAGGGTGCAAACCTATGATCCCCCACCATTGGAACTCCAATGAGAAAATTTGATGGCTTTCCATCCCAGCCAGGTAATGATCAAATATAATTCCCATGTCTTGCAGGCAGATTGTCACCGAGTTCGTGACCTACTCGATATAGAGAATAAAATATTTGAAAATTTCATAGTTTGATGAACGAGACCTTAAAGATGTGGTAAATCAATCTCGATTTAACCATTTCTATTCCAGTAAGCAAAAAGAAGTTAACTAGAAATTGTCAATAACAATTTGACGGGCTTTTCACAGAAGTCTAAGTATAGAATACAAAGGGAGATAACTCATATTAAGATTTCTTTCAGTTAGCTCATTTTGTACAGGAGAATGCACATTGCACCACTCAGATTAAACTTTAATACATTGTAAATAATTACCTACTCTGAGGTTGTGCTGGCCATAAGGAACCACAAAGGAATAGTTGTACCATTTTGGCTTATATTGGCTTGATAGAATTGGAGAAGTTCAATAAAGACTATACTCATAATGTTATTGAGAAAGAGTCTTTTGAAGATTTTAACATAATTGACCCCAGTGACCTTGAATGTGGGTCAAGGTCATTCTTAGTATCAAACTTGATAGTCCATTGCTTGAGCATGAATATTCAATGCATATTATGACCTTGGCACTTTCGGTTATTGAGAAGAAGTTTTTTGAAGTTATTACCCTGAAATAGCACATATGATATTTGACCCCTAAATAACTGGAAACTTGACCTGGTCAACTAAAAATGTTTCCTGCCAAAAAATATGCACAGTTGTGTTGTCCACATCATACCTGAATATATAGTGTATTTATCGAACAATTTTCGAAATATTCTTGATTAAAGACATTTTAATTTTTTAAACATTTGACCTTTGTGACCTTGATAGTTGATCAATGTCAACCATTTTTTCAAAACCTGATACCCAAACATCTCAGCATCTTTAATGTTAAATATCAAGACTCTAGACCTTCTGGAACTTAAGAAGAAGATTTTTAAAGTATGTTACCCAATGGAGTGCATTTGAACTTTGACCCCTACCGAAAGCCGGAAGTTGACATTTCTTGTTAAAACAGTATGAAAGAAAAAGTTTGCTCTTGGTTATCTCTATATGATATCCAAAGATCAACCTCGTGCTTGATAACGAAATATATTGGTATAGGCTGTTAACCAATCAGATTTCGTGGCGGCCATCTTGTAACATTAATTGCTCTAAAAAGTAACATAAGTTCGTAAGGACCCCTAGAGGAATACATGTACCAATAGTGGTTAAAACTGCAATGGCAGAATTGGAGAAGAATATCGTTGAAGTTTGTAAAAATAGTGTCTGCTTTTCATAAAAGAACAAAGACAATAATGAACACGCCATAGGATGTTAACGGTAAATGTTACAGAAAAACTAAAGACATCAAATTCATCGGAATGACATTCTGCATTGATCTGTAAAATATTTATTCCAAAAATTAAGAAAATTGTGACTTTTGACCCTACTGCAAGCTTTTTTATTTGACCTTGTTTTGAGATAAAGCACTGACAAAAAAGTTAGCCCTGAAGATTATCTACATATGATATAATTGCGTCAATTCTGTAAATTAAACCGTTTTTGAGTTATGGCCATTTTAAGATATGACGTCATACCGGCCATATTGGATTTTTGACCTACTTGAAAATGTTGCAATGACGCCTTCAGATATAGACCTACAACATACTTTTCGGATTTTAAACTTATCTTTTACCAATCAAAAGATAGAGGCTCCACAAAATATGGAAGAAGAATAATAAGAAGAAAAAGAATAAGAAACATAACAAAAACAATAGGTCTTTTCACCAGTTGGTGAAAAGCCCTAACTAGACCTTGTGGATCTTCAGATCAAGCCATTTGAAATTATTTTTTTAAAACAAATTTGACACATGTGACCTTGAATGTGAACCCAAAGACATTCAACAGATTAAATTCAACGGCTTATCCCAGCAGGATACATGGAAGCCTTGGTTTCACGACTCCATTGACCCTTGGGACTTGGAAAATGGGTTATGCTATTGATTTTAACAAACATTCTGCACCACGATAGGTCCAATATTCAGAAACTGCATTTTGGTTTAGAAGGAGTTGGTAAAGTATTCTTACAATATGACCTTGAAAGTGGGTCAAGGTAATTCATTTAAAAACTTGCATAATATAGGCCAAATGTCATAACTGTAGCTTGGGTATTCAGAAGAAGTTCAAAGTATTTCCTAGTTATTGGAAAAACATGTCACAGTCCTTATCAATCTTATCGCAAAAGATTTGTGAACTTACCTGATAAAACTTTGAAGGACGCCATAAAAGTTAACAGATGTAACCCATATGACCTCAGATGAAGGTTAAGGTTGCTTATTTGAAAAACTTTAATAGCCTTCCATCTTTGCAACTTAGTGTTGGAATATGATCCTTTGGTCTTGCCTGTTACTTAAGATACAATGGTAATATGACTTAACTTCTGATAAGAGATCTTCATCCAAAATATCAACTGACCAAATTTGATACTAGGCCTTGTTACTAATGAATGATGGACATTCTGATCAATTAAAATCCCCAGGTTTGATAGCAATAGTGAACTGTCCATATTGAGACATAAAAAAGCAAACACTTAAGTTTTACATTAAACTTTTAATTAAGATCTTGTCAAATAAATTCTAGATACATCGCAAATAAACAATATTACATAATAAATATGTAAACAATGCTTAACTGACATGAGTAATTGTACCCTTTATCAGACCCCTGATGTATACACGTCAACTATGTTGATTTACAATATGATGGAAGATAGGATTGATTTGGCTAGTACAAATATTACTGTTAAGATTATTCCTTCTCATTCATTGTCTTATATTTGAAAAATAAAAACCCTAACTATGTCAATTTCACATTGAATAAATTTCTGTTGTTAAGGATAATCATACATAAATGTTCTGGTACATTGGGTATAATATACTCATTATTCTGTCTGAAGTAGTAGATATTTTTGACATTGCTTATAAGTTTTTCCAGGTTAAGTGGCTGATTTTGAGATTGTATAAGGTTGAATTACAGGAGAAATTTTGAACAAATATGGAAAATATGTTTGACTCAATTGTGGATACAATTGTACGACACCTGGAAAATGAGTTTCAAATAAATAGCATTTTCAAATCAAAGATGAGATGCAAGATACGTTAAACAATATTTCACCACTATAGGTGACTGGAAAAACTGAAAATCATTAAAGAATGGATCTAATTTGAAAACAATTATTGACATAGGGGAGGAAATTAAGAAATTCTTGTTCTTGGCCTACTTTGAAATATTGCTGCAGGAATTGTTACTCTTTAATTTGTATTGGGTAAAGGAGTACATGTAATAGCATACCTAACCCAGTTGTTATAATCATACAGTGTGGGGAATGTTAGAATTATACAACCTTCATACCGGCAGTTACTGTACTGTATATACAAACAGGCACAGAATATGACAAATATATGTATGTCATATTAGTTAACTACAAACAAAAGTTCTAGCTTACTTTTTCTATTTAATGCTTTGTAAGCAAAACTTACTTTTCTGATTAAATGTTTATAGGAATACATTTATGAAAGTTAATGTTATACACTTCAGTTAGCATAAGACTAGCTGTCATATCAATGAACACAATCATTACACTAACCAAAATACTTTGGGCAACTCATTGACTACATTGTTAATTTTACACTGCCATGGATATCATTATAACTAAGTGCAACAAATACAAGAGGCCCAGGGGCCTTAATAGTGCAAGAAGAACTACATGTAAATCTGTTTTGGTGGATAAGACACCAAGAAAATGAGTTTCAGGGCCAGGTGAGCTAACAAGGAAATATGCTACAAGGTACCTGGTATATACATGTATTGATTAAGATCAGTTTCTTGACTTAGATTTCTTGTTGAACCAATACTTTAGCCAACATGGTTACAATAGATGGGAATATACTAGAATATACTAGAAACTAAATAAAATCTATAGAAAAAAACATAACCATCTTTTATATACCGGTATATAATAATAATGTAAATCAAATAAAATCTACAATAATAGAAAAAGCATTGCAATTAATAAATAATTTGATGATAAATGGAATGAATACAATTGAAGTTTGACTGATGAAAAATTTGAAGATTTTGACTTTTGTAGACTGGTATATGAAACTGCTCCATCTCCTTATGTAGAATGATTAATACATGAATTTAATGCCACTGTTGTTTTATTTTGCACCTCAGTGCAGCCAACATTTCTAAATTTAATCTTCCGTTTTTCTAGATTTTTGATGACAAAAGTGTACAGTACAGTTTGTGGAAGCATAGTATGGTTTTATTGTTTCAAAGTCAATACCAAACAGTTATCATCGTCAGCTCCTACGGGAAGTAAATCACACTGACATAAATATAATATATATAGGAATATTAAATCAGGAAGGTTAAACTTCTAGTCGAGTACCGGTAGACACTATGAGGAATAGGTAGTAAGGCAGTTGAAGCAGCTTACCACAACATCAAAAATATTCTATAAAATGTACAGTTAATTGTTGAAACAGGATGTTTCAATGCAGTAAAAACCTTTCATTAGTCAATGCAGAATATTGCAAAAGAGTAAACATGATGTTTTAGTTCAGTAAAGAAATTTCAGTGCATTAAAAGAAATGTGTCAAGACCGAACATAATTCATAAATCAACACAATATTTCACTGGTGTATACATGATACTTTTAGTTTGGTAGATATTTTGAATCAGTAAATGATATTTCAGTGCAATTACCATGATTTTATACAGTAATCATATTAAGTGCAGTAAAATGATATTTCAGTGCAGTAAATATACTTTAGTACAGCTAACATGTAATTTCAGTACAGTAGCCATGAATTAGGGGTGCAGCCTGGGCTTACACACTAGATATCCGTGTATGCTAGACTGTTTATACCTCAATAATAAATATTGGAGTAACTACTTGAACAATTATATACATAACAATGGTATTTGGAAATGCAGAGAAGCAGCCAAAGTGGGCGATAGTTCAAACATTTCCATTGGTTTTAGACCTTTGTCATTAGATAGCTCCTATAATACCTTCTAAAATAGATTTAATAGTTGCAGATGATGAACATGAACTCAAAACTTTTCTTTTCTTACACTTTTATAAGAAAGTTCGAGAAACTGACTTTGTCTTGTTTAGTCAAAATAGCTATACAAATTACTCCAAAAACGTTCATAAATATCCCCCCACCCCGTATATGAAGGGGAATAACCCCTCCTGTAATTCACAGCACAGCCACGGCTTGTTACCTCGATATATTTACCATCGTATGGCATTGCCACTATATAACCCTACCAAATTCAGTTGGCATTAACATTCATATAGACTATGAATGCCATTGACCAATTGTTGATGTCATCATTATTACGACAACATAATTGTTACGTTGGCTACCACTGACCCTACCCGGGAGATAGCTCTTCTATTCGTTCAACAAGCATACATAATAAATACATTATCAAACTCAATGTTGAATAATGGTAAATGTAATTGAATTTTCTATGAGATGAACAGATTCCAAAAATGGTAAATATAACTATTGAATTGCTTTCAGTTGGCATTCATAGGAAAATTGCCTATGAATGCCAACTGAAAGCAATTCAATACTCAATTAACTTAATGTGTCTGATGGTATTTTGTTTAACCAGTCAGAAGATATTTTATATATTTCATAAATTCAAAAACACTTACCAAATGTTAATGCAACATTCTCATTCAGTTTTTGCGAAATAAACACGGAAATACCTTTGAACCTGTCGAAAGATATGTAAGTAATGTTCTTTACTTCTCTGTGAAATTATACAACTGTAAAAATGGAAATTTTAGTGTGTGTGACAATGTTCGCATTATGATCTTAAAACTGACTGTGATGTGTAAGTCGTTGTGTTGGTAATGGCTATGAAATATATATACTGTATACCGTGAAATTTTCGCCATAGTTTAACTTTTGATGTTTTTCGCCCAACACAATGTGGGATAATTTACCCTGGCAGCGAATATCAGTACAAAACATACAACATATAGGAAGATCATGTGATGGGCTAAATTCAAACTGGCCGAACATGGATTTTATCGCCAGAGGGCGAATATTTGACTGGGCGAAATTTCCAGGTATACAGTCTATTTTTTATATATATCTATAATCTTCCTCTGCATGTGCAGCGTGTGGATACAGTATTCGAAGTACAAGTGGTGAGTGTACTGGGGTGAGGTAGGCATTGTGTGGGACAAACATACAAGCCATTTGACAGGACATAGATAGGTTGGCAAGACCTGCGTCCAATCCCATCGTGCAGTATTTACCAGTAAAATATGCTTAAATCAAACAATCTATATGCTATATACCTGCCATCTAGATAACATGGATTTTTATGATCATAAAAATATACATATAACAAAAATCCAAGCCTTACAAATGATCGTTGATATTTTTTAGGCAGGGATTTCACAAACATTAGATTATAAAGTCTCTTCTAAAAAATAAAATCTGGTAAAAATACAAAAACAAAATCTTTCAAATGTTAACATTTTTTTTAACGAAAACATCTAAATCTTTTTGTGAGTAATTTGCCATTTTTCACATAAAAACAGGTGGCATCTCTTGACCACAACATTGATAGCAACAGAGAGCTAGAGTTAACTTCCCTGTCATGATATCTTTAAAGCACAACCTATGAGAATGAACATGACGTACGTCCATAGCCGCTTTTTTATTGTGATCCAAACGGTTGGACTGGTTGGACCAGAGTTGTTAGTTAATGAAATAAGGTCGGACCTAGTTATTTGATGCTGCTTTCAGGCCAGCCTTGACAAAGCCTTTCAAGGCCAGCATAAACATTTGCAGGTCCGCTAGGATTTTACCCGAAAAAATTTACATTATAAAAACAGACAAACTGGTTGTTCCCAATAAAAGAACAGGCCCATCTTTAATCTAACATGTAGGCCAGAGACACAATTCTTACTCAATGAACACTAGCAGTGAGAGCTTCTACCAATAAACTGACAGTTTTGGATAATCATCTATTTGAAATGAACTGTTGTATGAAGCAATTCTTTACTTGCATACATATGAAAGTGTTTACTTATGTATATATATGAAGTGCACCACCTGGAAAAACTGTGCAAAATATCCACCAACAATTTACATTCCGTTTCTTATGAACAGTGACCATCTATACTGAGTTTAAAGATTATAGTGTATCCCTCATGTCATTGTCTTTTCTGGCTCTCCTCTGCCATGTCTTTCTTCGGTGAATCTGTCCTTCGTTGAAATAAACAGTTGGTCAGTTCCTTGGTGAGGTAAATTCTGTCACATCTGTCCGTCTTTGAGATAGTTGATAGCACATAAAACTGCTTCTGTGACATCATCAAAGAGCTGGACGCCCTCGCGACTTGCGAGGTCTATCAGATAGGCCCTGCCTCGCTGGTAGTCTTTCACAGCACACTCAGACAACTGAAAAAATAGGAAATTACATAAGGTGTTTTTTACAAAATTTAGAATCTGCTTGAATCGCTACAGAGATTAACATATGACCTTGATCTATGCTTACACATATAAATTCATCATTACCAATCCTGTCATCTTTGAAATCCAAGGGTTGCACTTTCAATATACATGCATTCTCTGCAGTCTTGGATCCTCTTCTTGAAGGCATGCCATTAGCTATTTGATAGACTGTGGTCGTTGAGCTTTGAACATTATCAAAAAGCTACCCTAAGGTCAAAGCTTGTGTGGTTCACTTTCCTCTTTCATTAAATCCTTACTTAGATATCACAGATATAGAGGACTCTGCTAAGTATCACCCACAAGGTCGTGCTTACAATGGCCTATGATTCTGTCATGAAAATCCAAGGGTGTAAAGAAGACTGATATATTAAGGGTTTAAATATTGGATTTAAAGATGAGTTAGTGTTCTAATCTGTAATTTTTCTTTCTTGTAATGTAGTGTACTGTACATTTTGTATATCTGTTCTTTCCCATTACAGATAAAATAAAGTTACTCATTTAATAGTACAGTATACGCAAGATAAACAAGTGATTTATAAGCACATGAAAAATCTTTTACAACACTAAATGTTGTCAGAGAGTTCAATATTCTGATAACAGGAAGAACTCTGGCCCCAATTAACCAGACATCTATCAGTTAAAA
>JAULCA010444180.1:0-10550 GCA_032360845.1 Crassadoma gigantea | reverse complement strand
ATATTAGAGCCTCCAAATGTGTACAAGAGTCGATGGCGATCCATCCGGGTCATGTATCTCACGATGTTCCTCAGTAGTGTCTCCTTCTCCATATGTATGTCCTCCATATGGCCCTACCTACAGCTGGTAAGTATGTTTCTCAGCTGGTGTTCTCCATATGAATTTTTCTACAACTAGTAGATATGTATTGGGTTTTCAATTTATTTCCACCACACATCACCACGTGCTGCTTGTACATATCAGCGTGTATCTCATTGCTGTCCCCATCTTACAAATATGTAAGTCATTTAATGTACATCCTCCATATGACCCTACATTTACCCAAAAAGTATACCATTCGATAGGTGGTCCTCTTATACACCTGGCAACAATGTCTCTAAATTTGTGTCCTCCATATTGCACATTCTACAGCTGTTATGGGGATAGCTTATTTTATAACATTTTTGCTAGTGAAATATCGGATTCTATCAACTTGATAAAACTGATATCTTTCACACTGTGAAATATCACATTTCTATCTGATGGTGGGCTATTCAAATCACCCTGCGTCCGTGGTCCGTCGTCAGTCCGTCCGTCGTCCGTCCTTAAACAATTCTTGTTATCAGTATATCGTGAAAAACACCAAAGGGATCTTTCTCAAATTTATTTTGTATGTAGGTTTCTCTTGGTTCTTAGTTGTGCAGGGCAACTTCTGAGACTGATTCGATAAACAAAATGGCCGACATGCAGCCATTTTGGATTTTGATAGTGAATGTTTGTTATCGTTATTTCTCATGAAGTATGTGAGGAATGTTCCCCTTGGCCCCTCATTGTGCAGGGCAACTTTTGAGACTGATCGGATAAACAACATGGCCAACAGGCAGCCATCTTAGAATTTGACATTGAAGGTTTGTTATCGCTATTTCTCAGGATGCACTGGAGGGATCTTTCTCAATTTTGATATGCAGGTTTTCCTTGGTTGTTTGTTGTACATATTTGCTTTTGAGACTGATCAGATAAACAAAATGGCAGACATGCTTCGATATTTGATATTAAAAGTTTGCTTCACAGGTTTTTAAGGAATAACTTTTGACAAAAGAATATGGCGCTAATCAGTACGCTTCTGATCCCCGCCCGTTTTAAATACATTACAAGTTTCATGTTTTATGCTTTAAAAATGCAATAAATAGAAAATTTCATGGTTTATTCAGTAATAACAAATATATTTCACTCGTGTGGCTAATACTTCGATAGTTTTCACTCGTGCGCAATATCGAAATATTAGCCGCACTCGTGAAATATATTTGTTATTACTTAGACATTACATTTTCTATTTATTACATTTTTAAAGCATAAAAACTCGTGTGGCTAATATTTCGATATTTTTCACTCGTGATGCGCACTCGTGAAAATATCAAAATATTAGCCACACTCGTGAAATATATTTGTTATTACTGAAGACACCATTAAATATCCTCTATATATGTCCTCCATATGACCCTACGTACGTCTGCTAAGTTTGACATTTATTGCATATCCTCCAAATGAACCAATCCATAGTTGGTAAGTTCGCCTGATTGTGTTTGTTCGTTATACAATGCACATACATATGAAACATACAAGTGGCACTGCATAAATAACCCCCGATATATATTCTTAACATTTGGTTGCATGACATTTATCATTGATGCTTGAAATAACTTGGAATGACCAGAGCAATTAAACCTCAGAGGTCACCATTAGTAAATATCGAAGTCTAATTTTACACCTGTTTGATTACAGCTGGACCCATCGGCTACTACCGACTTTCTTGGTTGGGTGGTAGCATCGTACAGCTTGGGACAGCTGATAGCCTCACCTATATTTGGCTTTTGGGCAAACAAGAGAAAGAGAAGTCGTGAACCCCTGGTTGTCTCCATTGTCATCAATATACTGGCCACTGTTTTATATGCATATCTGGAGAGTCTAAAATCACACAAGAGTATAGCCCTTCTACTGGCCAGAGGGTTCATAGGCTTCGGGGCAGGTATGAATTCTAGTGTACTTCTGGTCATGGCAGACGAATGCTTCAAGACATTTAGAATAACTGTATATGCATATGCATTATGAACAATCGTTTAATGCTTTTACCGACCAGAACATTGATAAACTTCAGGTTACGTAGAGGCATTAAAAAGTACATGGAACATGTACATTTATTCAGCAACCTTACATAAAATACTGTAAGTCTCACTGAGATATAGATTCCGATTACCGGAAGACAACTTCGATTTGACGGCTAATTCATGTAAGACAGTACATGTTTATTCCACAATATTTCATTTGCATTCACCTTATCTTATGTACGACATGGTTTTGAAATAGGATTCAAGGGCGACATTTCCGTATAAGCTGCAACAATTTATTTGGTTAATTGGCTCCCGTGGGCTGCAATTACATTAACTTACAGACTAATTTACCAGAGGGATTGGTTCAGTTTAAGTGAAGCAGCAAGAAGATAATATAAACTAATCTTGTATAATCTAGTATATAGTAACTTTGATCTCTTGTAGGTAATGTGGCCGTGGTTCGGTCTTATGTGTCCGGGGCCACCACCACGCGTGAGAGAACTGGAGCAATGGCTACCATGAGTGCATGCCAGGCCGTGGGCTTTATAGTTGGACCAGGTGAGAACACTACAATAGATATTCGTTGGAATCGGGGTCTAGGTCCTGTATTCACACTAGTGTCATCATAATAAAGACAATATTTTGCTTTTGTTTTTTATTTGTAAATTGATAAGCTAATCATTATAAAAAGGTTTGGTTTATTAGTTTATTAATAAACCTTGCTAAATCGCGAATGAAAACAATTTTCATGTATTTATGCAGAAGATGAATAATAAGTTTGTTCAATTTGTGATAATAACCCAACCCCAAGAATTAGTTTTCATACCTAAACAATCTATGTTTTTGAAGCAATGTTTGCGCAATGTTGTGGATTTGTTTACAGCTATTCAGACAGCTATGGTGCCTGTTGGGTGGCCGGGACCAGTCCACGAGCCTGGACTTCACCTTGACCTTTACACGATGCCCGCTTGGCTCAGTGTCATTGTCAGCATCATAAACGTTGTACTCTTGGTGGTGGTGTTTAAGGAACACCGAGTTGACAATGATGAGGATATCAATTTCCAGATTCAAGCGGGCGGTATGTTGACCCTACCCTAGGACAAAAACCTGATAGGTTATTTTTAATTATGGTGATTTTGCATCAGTTTCTAATTAATTTGATTTTACATAAGATATTGTTGGCTATATGCGCTTTAGTGCTTTTGTTAAGTTCTGTTGTATTTGTTTTTTGATTTTTCGCAAATGCTTCCTAACGCTAATTAAACATGAATTCAGCAAAACTTATTCTTTTTTTCTAAGAATGGTAAAGGGAATATTAACGTAATTGTAATCTCATCTAATACTGCTTTGTTTCTACATATTCACTCACAATCTTCAATGAAATTCATCAGTTTGGAAATATGTAACATCACGCTTTTACTTCACATTGTACATATTTCACTCAGTCATGGCATCAAAAAGATCCGATCTATCCTGAAACTTTACGACATGTTTAATACATACATTGTTTGTGTATACAGTAAAACTTTGATATGAAGTATACTCACTGTTAACAGAGCGGCTACCCGACTACAAACCAGATACAATTGCTGTCATCGCATCACTCATCCTTTTCTTCTTCGTTCTTTTCCTCTTTGTTGTGTTTGAAACGTAAGTATTAAAACAGATAGTTCTATCAGTGATTTCTGTCGTTTTTGAAACCGCTCTGCCTTGATTATCTAATTACAATGTAGATCAGGATCTACAATATAAATGAGACAAAAGTATGAGGTGTTTTCTGTTTTTTTTTTTACAATAATGCTACAGTTAAACAGTTTTAATGTTGCTTTCAATATTGAAGAATGTGACTGTATTATCGTAGTGTTGTACATCACTTTTTAGCTCGAATAGGGGGGCTATAGTAGAACCCACGGCGTACCACTTGGTTAAAGGTTTTAAGCAAGCTGTGTTTCGTTGTTTAACAGACCTTTTAATTATTTTTAAATTGAAATATGGTTACAGCAATTGCTTGGAGGTTTTGAAGCAACAAATGGGACCATATTTCCTCATTATTTGCTCCGAAACACAAGTCTTTGGGAAATGGTTAAAGGTTTTGGACAAGTTCCACAGGTTTAAGTTTTACAGCAAGTTCTACTTATTTTGAATCTACTGGGCAGATTTCAATCGGCAGGAAGCATCCTTAGGGGAAGGGGATTAAAGATTGTACAAATGAAGTCTGACCCCCCCCCAGGGGATATATATATGGGCGGGACCAAAATGGGTATATTTGACAGTACGCCTTTAAATGGCATTGCCTCTAAAAGTACTAGGCAGATTTCACACAAATAAGGCAGGATACATACTGAGGGGAAAGGGTTTCAAGATTCTACAAACCCTGATCCCCAGGTTACAGGGGGATGGGGCCATAAGGGGAAAATTTGACAGTTTCCTTTTTAACGACATCTCCTCCAAGGTAGGAACTTGAAACTTGAAGTCATTGTAGATATATGTATGGGGAAGTGCACAGCACAAGGTTTTTTTATATGACCTATAGGGGCCGGGCCAGAAGGGATGAGGTCATAAGTGTCAATTTGGTTTTTAAATATAGTCTGATAGCATATCTAACCAAACATAATCACGAGTTCTTCATTTTACACAATTCATTTGTTTAAAATGGAGAACTCGTGTTTAAAAGGGAAAAAGGGGTCAATATTTTTTCTAAACTGTTTAAGGTAGGCACTTGAAACTTTTACACATGGTAGATTTATGTATGGAGAAATGCAAAACACTTTCAATTTTTTTTATATATCCCCGAGTAGCCGGACCAGAGGGGTTGGGGTAATGGGGATCAAATATTTAAAAACAAATCTTCTGTGATGATGATATAAAGTATGAAATTAACTTACTGATATTTTTTTTTTAATTATAGCACAAGTGATGGCTTATTAGATTCACAAACGTTGGCAATAGACGAGCTATGCTTTTCTTCTACAGTTTTTGTTTGTTTTGCAAACAGTGTTGCGGCTTTTTAAGCATTATAAATGTGTGATGTTAATTTTGTTGTTTTAGTGATGTTACGGTGTGTTTTTCATGTTATTTTTAGTTTTGCTACGATGTTGTTGTTTTATGTTGTTTTCAATGATATATTGTGATAAGATCCGCGGTTTCATGTTTTAGTATTGCCACTCCGCTTACAATGGATATGTTTTCCTGGACGAAGAGTGAAGCCACACTTTATACAGGTATCATCCTTGCTGTTGGTGGTATAATCGCCATCTT
This sequence comes from Crassadoma gigantea, assembly GCA_032360845.1. Taxonomy (NCBI): domain Eukaryota; kingdom Metazoa; phylum Mollusca; class Bivalvia; order Pectinida; family Pectinidae; genus Crassadoma; species Crassadoma gigantea. The sequence goes on along the minus strand of JAULCA010444180.1, from coordinate 5,205 downwards.
CGTCTTCGTTGTCGTCAAAGTCCTTGTCAAAAGGTATTGACACTACATGTTAAGTTTCCACTTTTAACATATGGTTCCCTTAATGGTAATAAGTAAATAACAGAAATACGTTATAAGATACAGGAAGACAATATTTATTGCTGGAAAATCTAAATCAAATAAGCAACCCACCAATGTGCCTATCGAATTTCGTTAATAATATATTAATGCTGTCTTAAGAAGCAAGGCTATTAAGACTTGAAAACATATCCAGATTCAATGTTCCTCGTCCTATATCGAGCATTGACCTAAATCATAGCGAGAGCAAGGAAGGCGAATATGAACATGTAAGTTTTCATATACATATATATATAAGCTTTCTTCATTACAAGTTATAATATGATTCAATAGTTATACAACTTTGACATGCTCTGTGAAGTTAATCATCATGATACTGACACGATTTGTTCAACAACATTTTGCGTTGTAAGCTGGTAAAACATTACATCGAACGATTTGTTTAAAGGAAATAGAAATAAAGGAAATCAGGGCCCTAAAATATGTTGGTGGTGATCATAAGACAAGTCATCCTCGATACCCAGGGGTAACGCTTACTTTCACTCTCTGCACCCCTGAAATATGTCATAGTAAAATTGAAGGCTAGGTGTGCGCCACCTTGTTGATAAGACGAGAAGAGTAGAACGATCCTTTGATGTACATCAAAAGAATCTCGCGGTCACGTAACGGTAAAATTGACGGCTTTGAAGTCGGGCGTCTCTCCTTTGTAATCTTCAAAGGACCGGTATCAGCCTAGCGATTGTTCAGTTTTTAGCTCATCTGGTCCGGCCTCTTTGGGATTGAGAGGCGGGGCCAAAAAGGGGAGGGGGGATTTAGCAAATTCTTTAAAATCCTTCTTCTCCTGAAAGAAGAAAAGGATTTTATTCAAATTTAGTCCCCAGCATCTCTAAGGGGAATAAATTTTGTATAAACGATAGGTCTCGGCCCCCTGAGATGGGAGGGGAGGGGCTTAATAGGGGAAATAGTGAAAAATTCTTTAAAATCCTTCTCCTCCTGGAAGACTTGCAGGATTCAGTCGTATTTTGGCCTGAAGCATGCTTGCGTTAAGGGGAATTAATTTTGTATAAGAGGTGGGTCTTGACCCCCCTTGGGCAGTAAGGGCGGGGCCCAGTAGGGGAAATAGTGAAAATAATTTAAAATCCTTCTTTTCTTGAAGGAATTACAGGATTCAGTTCTAATATAGCCTGAAGCATGCTTGGATTAAGGGGAATCAATCTTATATTAACGCGGGTGAGGCAGGGCACAATAGAGGAAATAATGAAAAAATCTTCAAAATCCTTCTCTTCCTGAAGGAATTACAAGATTCAGTCCTAATTTAGCCTGAAACTTGCTTGGGTAAAGGGGAATCAATTTTGTATAAATGGTGGGTCTCTGCTCCCTGAGGATGGAGGGCCAAGGCCCATAAAGGGAAATAGTGCAAATTCTTTAAAATCCTATTTGTTGTTAAAGAATTACAGGATTTAAACCTAATTTAGCCTGAATCATCTTTGGGTGAAGTGGAATCAATTTTGTATAAATGGTCGGCTTCCTTGGGTGGGAGGGGCGGGGCCCAAAAGGGGAAATAGAGCAAATTCTTTAGCATCCTTTTTCTGATGAAGGAATGAAAGGATTCTGTCCAAATTTGGTCTGAAGCATACTTGGATGAAGTGGAATCAATTTCGTATATTCACTTGGTCTAGGTCCCCTGTAATCAAGGGGTCAAGTGGTATGGTGGGGTCAATATTGTATGATATAGATCATAATATATTTAAACCAGTTGAGATTCCCACCCAATAACCATATTTAGCATTGATAGGCATCAAGAGATAAACACAGTCACGATGAAAAAATAGGACCTGGGTTCTTTCCCTACCCTTAGGGACTTTGTTTCAGGGTTATAGTTTGGAAACCGTTGAGATCCCCACCCCATAAGCATATATCGCATTGTTGGGCATCAAGTGATAAACACAATCATGATGTAAGGATATGCCCTTGGGTCTTTCCCAACCCCTTGGGACTTAGTTTCAGGGTTATAACTTTGAAACAATTGAAATCCCCACCCCATAACCACATAGCATTGCTGGGCGGCATCAAGTGATAAACTCAATCATGATGTAATGATAGGCCATGGGTTCTTTTCCCACCCCTTGGGACTTGGTATCTTGGTTATATCTTTGAAACAATTGAGATCCCCACCCCATAACCACATATAGCATTGCTCGGCATCAAGAAATAAACACAGTCATGATGTAAAAATTTGTCCTGAGGTCTGGATCCACTCCTAGGGACTTATTTGGATTATTGAAACCCTTGAGATCCCCACTAATATTTACAATTGCTGAAATGAAGGTATTAAGTCAGCATTTAGTTAAAAGCTTTTTAAATATTCTAAATCTTTTGAAAAAAATGTAACTATGTCATAGTGAATACAAATGTTTGAAATGAAAACAGAAATATCCAGATGAGCGATGCAGTCCCTAGGGACCTTTTGTTGGTTTACCTGAGACCAATCAAACAGCTATCTTCGTGCCTTCAGTTTTGTTATGACATATTCCGGGGCCATAGAGATCCAAAATGAGCGTAACCCCTAGAAATCGAGGTTGAAGGCAAATGTATAATGAAATAAGGTCTTCTGTAGTTCACTTTTAATTGTGACTGTTTTAACTATGTGTGTTACTTGTTTAGATGATTATTAACTTGTATTATCAAGATGCTTTCTATAATCCTGTCCTTCAGCTTTTAAAGGTGGCACTTTCACTCCTACTTGTGCAGAACGCTTACTTTAAATCTAATTGGGAGAGAATACATAATAAAAAGGAATATTTTTTTCAGATTCAACGAGCGCTACATCTTAATAGGAGGGTTTCTGTTCTGTCTGGCTGGGTTCATCACCTTCCTGCCATGGGGAAACAATTTCCCGGATTATCAAGATCAAGGTCTAATCTTAATATGCTTTGTTTTCCAAAATAGCAATTTTAATAAAGGCAAACAATCCAGATAATTGGAAATCAGGCTAAACGTTCATTCATATTTCTGCCATGACATGAATAAGTAAGGTTCATTCGTTGTGTTTTGTAAACACTTAAGTCGTTATAATTATAGTTTACTTTAATTTTGTTACCTCAAGCTTGAGATAAAGTGGCATTGTGATCAGAAATAAGATCGTTGTAAAGTGTTCCTTTCCAGATACCATATTGTTGTAAAACAACAACTCGTTCTGGTTAGTGTTTTTATGTCTATAGTATAATCTTTTATTTTGCTGATTAAATAAAATGCCATGATAACCAACCACCACTCATTATTGAAATTTCCCTTCAAGCTACGAGGAAAAATTGACATAAATTTGTCGATTTTTGTAAAATATAGATATAACTGTATTAAAAGTTTTTTTTTTATTTTTTGATTATTTTGTGAAATAATTAATACATTAGAACAGAAAATAAAGAAGATTGTTTTTTTGTTCAGGAAAAACTACTTAACTTGCGGTCTTAAACATGATATACATATGATAAACATCAACTCAACGTAATTTTTTTTTACAAAATTGGACAACTTAAAGTTCTCTTAGAGAAAAAGAAACAAACTTAGCCGAAAGTGTATGCTCTATTATGATAAATCAAAGTACTTATTTGTCATGATTGTATGTCTGCTGACAGAACAAGATAATTATTGATATAAAAGAATATGCGATTCGAAGCTCTTTATTATATTTGGACAAATAAATGAACACTTCAAGCTGTTGTTTTTATTTAACAGACTTATTGCCTCCTTCATCAGTCAACTCAACCACAGATCCATTAAGGGGAGTTACAGATTTGTCAACCTCTCTTATGACAACCCCTAGTCATAACAGCTCATCTGCAGGGGGTGATGTCGAGCATAGAGGCTGTCCTATCTCCTATGACTGGTGCGCCTATACCCCACGTATCTTGTTACCACAGTATCTAGGTGGTACACTCTTAATCGTCATTGGTTACCCGGTCTGCAACCTCATGATCTACACAATCTTTTCAAAAGTCCTTGGACCAAAACCGCAGGTATGACCTAACCCTTTCGTGTTTTTTACTAATGTAAACACATAGCGTCAACGCTCTAACGTGTCCATAGACTTTGCTATCATGCTTTGTTACAGAACCATCTTTACAAAAACTAGCTATATTTTTATACTTTAGCTTTTTTCTGTTACATCCACAGTATTTGTTGTATGAGTGTCAGATTTCTCATATCTCATGGGACAATAACATTATCCCCATCAAAGGAACCCCTGCTTTATCATGTGACTATTTTCTGTGTTACAGGGAGTAATGATGGGACTGCTCACTGGCTCCGGGAGCCTGGCTCGAACCCTAGGACCAGTGTTCATTAGTCAAATATACAATGCTTATGGACCCAGAGTAACATTCGCATGTACTAGTGGGATTGTGCTGGTGACATTATGTGGATGTGTTTCGGTGTTCAAAAGGCTTGTGCCATTCCAGTACAAGAGGAAGGATAGCAAATATGTCTATGATAAGTCATAACAATACAATGTACCGGCGTGATATTTGAACTGTATAATTTGTTAACGGTTGAGTATTTTATCATATCTTGTCTATAAAATGAGACATGTTCCACCTTAAACTTACAGTGGAAATGGTTTTACGAAAAGAACTTCAAAATGTTTAAAAGCAAATAGTCGTCCGAAAACAGAGGCTAAACTTACATGAAATATTAGTTATAGAAGTAATCAAGGTAGTGGTTTATACGGGTTGTTAGATTATACAGCGTTCAGCGTAGACAGATTTCACTGTTGATATATTTGTAGTGTCAAGTTATTATGAAATGTCCAATAAAAATATAAATTATATACATATTATATATATATTATTTTCAACTGTACCTGGACGTATAGTGTACTATATCAAGGTTACAAAAGTGTTCTTACAGCATTAAATATTTAAAAGACATTTATATGAAATATAACGTGATATATAGATATATATTTACAGCATTACCAGGCATTCCTCATGAGGTCTAAATAATTACATAGTGTTTGTAAAATGGCGATGAATGTAGGCAACATAATCCTTTTAATTATTTTCTCGATTTTCTTTCAACGGAACCTTTACGAAACTTTAAGATTTTAAAAGTACCAATGAGGGATAAAATGTATTTGTTTACTTTTTTAAT
>JAULCA010444169.1:0-10550 GCA_032360845.1 Crassadoma gigantea | reverse complement strand
GTTAGCCCCGACCAGGACCTACATGGATATGCAAGCGCACATGCAGTACAACGAACGCTTTTGAAGTTATGGTCGTTCGAAAAACGTTTTTTAAAAGTATATTTTTAGATCTGTGACCTTGACCTTTGAATTTATGATGATGATTTTGTTCGGGTGTCATGCGGTCGTTGACCATTATCATGTGTTAAATATATGAACGTTATATGTTTGTTCGTTCTTGAGTTAGAGTGTTTACAAAATTCGTGGAAATAAGAATAATTATAATAATAATAAGAATAATAATAATAATAATAATAATAATAAGAAAAACATAACAATAACAATAGGTATTTGCCATCCGAAATGGAAATCCCTAATAATATACAAGTAGAATGTACGCATATATTGAGACATATATGCTAGGATTTTAATTAAAGCGTGCAATGGTACACGTTACAAGACCGTCGGTACGCCACGATAAAATTGTATTTGCTGACCAAACCTAGACTGGCTACCAGTCCCTAAGTTTTTATGAAGAATTTCTCGGCTGCATTTTGCTACTAGCTTATCTCTTCCTAGTTTAGAACTTAGAATCAGGCACCCGAGTGATCAGCATTTTTAGAGTTACAATTATTTTCTTAATTATTAAACATTCTAGAGACGGTGGTCAGTCTAGACCCAACCACACGTACATCTTGAGGTTATCGTATACTGTGATACCTTCGCTGACATTGGTCGTAGTTGATTTAAAACCCCAACAGAGACCACTTATGAATAAAGAAGCATACTTCGAATACAAAAATATATAAAGGTATATGTTATTTTAATAGCGAAACGAAGCCGTTGCTATCTATTGTTAGAATCCTTTACCTTACTGAAAGTATAATTACAGAATGATCTACAACTTTAACTGTGTCTCGTGAGATAAAAAGGCATGATGTATCAAGCTGAATGAAAAATAAAGTCCAAACATGCTTATTATTGAAAAACAAAACAAATATACAAAAATACTTGATTCATTTCAAGTCATAGTTAGTTTCATCAAAATGTATTTTAAATGTATCACAAAATATAATTTTATCCTTCTAAAATTGTTATCCAATAAGAACTCGATAACAAGATCACGGGGGAGATTAAGAGAGTTTCAATTAAGGAATGTTCAAGTCTGGGTAGACTTACTAGCGTTGCACATCGAGATTGTTGTTAACTCCGTGTGTTTATATATTATACCGGAATCCTTTTGTCGTTCTTGTAAATCGTTCGTTTTAAAACATCTGTGAATAAATACACTCGTTAAACAATGAGACTTTCTTTTTTTTAAATGGATGAAAATAAAACAATAATTTAACAGTATAATCGCGAGATCAGATAACCGAAGTCCGTACACTTTAAGAGTAGGAGCTATTGATAAGACACATATGCTAGCATTACTGATCACTCAGACTGACAAGGTCAATGTGACCGTGAGCAGGTTCAAATTACACATGTATGACAGCCGGAACAGCAGGTGAGTAATATTTCGACTTACAGTGTTCGAGTTGCTTCAAAATCCTAACAGAGATAAATAATAATAAAAAAAAACATCATTTAACTTAATTGATTTCTTTGTACATGATGTCTTAAATATTTCATTAAAAAATGAATATGTCAATTTTATTGCATGTGAACCCGGTTTTTGTGTATATTGGCCTTTGATACTTTATATGGGGGTTTTTTCTGTTACAAAAACTAGTCAATAGATGTATTTGTATGCGTAAAAATGCTATAGACCGAACAATTTTCTGTTGAGTGATATCGTGTACCAATAGGTTATCTTGGAGAAAACTCCGATACGATCTAGGTTTGCACATATATTCGTATCTACATCGAAACTCTGTTCTAATTAAGTGACAAATTGGTTCGACATCGGATGCAAATCACTCGACAGATGTTTAAATAAAGAGAACCTGGCCATTATAATGTATACATTTGAATCTAAAGCGAGACGATACACACATAGTGTATTAGATCCTGAGCAGGGACATACTGATCAGGAAACCAAGTGGTGATATATGTATTGTTAGTGATGAAATAAAAAAGTAAAGTTAAAATGTTAACTGTCAAGAGAAATATCCTAATAATTTTGAAATATACATCACACCTATCTTGAATCACCTGATATATAGATATTAGAATGTATACGTTCCTGACATTCTGATCAGGATATAAAAATGCGCATTATAACCGTATCATAGAGCATATACATACAGGTGACAATGCTCTCAAGGGCCAATCATGCCTCACAACCGTTGAGCAAAAGTACCACACGACAAGACTGGTCGGAATGAAGGAGATGGTGCGCTCGTATCCCCCTCCCCCTCTTCCTCTCCCCCGTCCAAAACAGACTGGACAGAATGGAGCGTTAAAGACCGAACCATTCTCTGTTGAGTGATACCGTCTATTGCTAAGTTATCTCGGAGAGAATTTCAATAAGATCTAGGTTCGCACATATATTTGTATCTACATCGAAATTCTGGTCTAATTTAGTGACAAATTGGTTTGACTTCGGATGCAATCACTCGACAGATGTTTAAATAAAGAGAACCTCGACATTATAATGTATACATTTTAATCTAAAGCGAAGCACGAGGCCGTGCATGACTTAGTGATCTATATGAATCAACCATATTGCCCACCAAAACATTGTCTTCACTCAGAATTCTCTGTGATGTACATTTATTTCAAAATTTGTATATAGTTTCCTTGTTCCATTAACCGTGTAATTAACTTTCGAAAATAAAATGAATACAAAAAGGAATTGGACGTACTACGTCCACGCTGACAGGGTAAGGGTTTTCGGTGACGATACGTCACTGGTTTGGGTGAATCATTGTGACGTATTCGAGAGGTGGTGTTTTCAGAGGAATGAGTCACACCTTTGATAATGTGGGCGGGGGTTTACTTCATCGATAGGGGTAGGGTTGCTGGGTTGTGGCTGACCGATGAGTCATACTATGAAGTCCATCTTCGCCCGATGAACTCTGTGACTCATCACGCAAAGGTTCATCTGTGACTCACCTTTTCCCCTCATTCGGTGTCCAATGATTGGACGATGACCGGAACTGGGCGGGGACATTCCCACATAATGATTCTCTAAAATGACTCACCCTTATCCGTGGGCGGGACCAGTCTCATAAACCATGCGGTCGCTTCCAAACGATTGGACGATGGCCGGAACTAGGCGGGGTCACCACCAGGAACAACGTGGTCCTAACGGAAGTAAGAGAGGCCACATCCCATCCGTGACGTCACGATCCTCCGATTCTCATCATTTTAGATCGGTATAATGTCCTGACATATACTACTCGAATTACAGCAATACTTTCAGGAATACAAAAAAAACAGCAACTTTGTTTCAGAATTTTCTGAAATAGCGAACGCTCTTTAAAACAAGCATTGAATTATCAAACGTACTGGTCTTTCCATCCGCTGAAACTTAGAAAGAGAGCATTTGTGATTTTATTTACAGAAAAGACAAAAAACATGTACCTCTGTATGGAAAAAATCACTTTGACGAAACATATACTATGGGAAATTCTCCTTTTTCTTACTTTCATTGCTTTTCTTATTTTTTAATGATGTAGCCTAAAGGACAAATATCCTAGCGAAATGGCGAACCCCGCTTTGACAATGTGGAAAACCAGAATACCACCCCAAAACCAGTCTGATCACAAATTTCGTCAGGGTGTCAAAATGAAGGTCAAAGCAATTAGGTTACTCTATTAATAGGTATATTTGACCTAAAAACCAGTTGTACGTCTAAAATATGTAGGTCAGAGAATAGGTCATTGCTTCCTAGTTACTGTACACTCAGTAATCCTCCCACATTGTGATTATTTGTGCTATATTATATAATCTATAACTATTACTGCGACCTACTGTGATAGCCGAAAAAGGATTTCTCTCATGTCCATGTGTGTAAGATTATAAGACTCTTTCATGCCCAGGGGTGTAGGATAGGGAAATCCCACCAAAGGGGTTTTCAAATATAGTAAACCCGAGGCATTTCCGAGGGTTTTGCCAAAATTGAAAATCCCGAGGGTGGAATTTCCCTATCCTACACCCTTGGGCATGAACGAGTATTTTTCTCTCATTTCAACAACCAAAATAAGCTAAGAAACCATAAAAATGCGTTTGGAGTGGCCACCATTTTGAAAATATCAATTTTCCGCATGAATGTTTTACACGAAAACGAATAAGCCAGCCAAAGCCTCGGGTTTTACCAAATTGAAAACCCTCGGGTGGAATTTCCCTATCCTACACCCCTGTGCATGAGTCTTATAATCTGTTGTACCAAGCGACATCTCGTGTTGTTCCAAAGTTTATTTGCTGTTCCTTGACATCAACATACTTCCTGTTTTAGTCATTGACCCTCACACATAGTTATACCTTGCAAAAAAAAAAAGTCCAGTCAGTAAAGTTGGCTGATTGGTCGAGTGGTTAACACTCCGGCCTTCCACGCAACCGGCCTAGGTTCGATCCCCGAAGTCGACGCAAGTATGGATATTAGAGAAAGTATTTTTCTCGTGCCCACACAACTCCAACAACCCAGGTGGAGCATAAATTGGTCTGGGCTTGGATGTTGCGGTATCTGTGCTGTAGCTTTCAAGTACGGTGGTATTATAAAAGATGCCGTTGGAAGCACGGTTCCACTACAAACAGAACACATTACATTTCCAGAACACACATATGGAGATATTAGCCAGGTGGCATAGGACTAGTAGATAGCGCCTGATAAGGAAGATCCTGCGAATTCCCCCAAAAATTGCATAGATTAATGTATATGCTAATTGTATAAATTGTAGGCAAATGTACAGTAAAGCTCTTTAGGTTGGCTTATGTTAGCTTGATAGGGTGCTATATCAAATGTTTTATATTATTATTTTAAAAGCACGATGATAAAAAGTCAAAGCAATATAAATATTGGTTTTATTATTATTACTGTTTTAGGAAATATTATGAAATAGGCGAGACCTAAACAGCGGGCACACATACACATAAAATTACTGTTTCCTTATATGATCTTACAGTTATTATATTTTATTCGTGGGAAGGTGAGTGGGTGGGGGTTGAACCTGTCCAAATCCCTCATCCCAATCCCCATTCCTCCCGAAGGGGTGGGGGTTGAACCCGTCAAAATCCCTCATTCCTCCCTTAATCCCTTCAAAATATATGTCCCACAATATTTGGACGGGTAATTTCGGCCAATTTTTATAAAAATTGTTCTGAATAATTAGTCATATGTTAAAGTTAACTTGGATTTGAAAGAGTTATGGTAAAGGCGAATAACAAATGAATAGATTATTGATTATCTTCTGTATTTGCAGAATCATTTCAGTTTTTTTATGTCGGAAGACTAGATGGCCGAATGTGCCAAACCCTTGTGTAACAAACTTACAGGGTTGGGCACATTCGGCCATCCAATCATCCGACATAAAAAAAACTGAAATAATTCTGCAAATACGGAAGATAATCGAATATAATCGAGTACAATCGTCCACTTTGGAATCAGAATAATTATGACGTCACAATGCATGCAACATGCATGCTACGTCATATTTCACGGCTTTCCATGTATGTTATGGGCCGTACCTACCCTGGTGTCAATAGACGAATCTAACCCAAATTGATATATCAAAAAGATATTTTGTATCAAAGCAAAACGAAAGTCAATACTAAGCGTTGATGTATACTGCTTAGACCCTAGAAATTATAAATATTTGTTCAAGGCCTGAAATATTTGGATTGGTTGGAGTTATTCCGGAGCCGAACTTGTCCCGACTTCATTGTCCCTAACCCCATCTTGAACCTCCCGCACTGTATCACCCCTGTTCCGGTTTTTTTCAATGCACCTTAGAAACACTTAAAAATAAAGTACTTGCAATATTAAATCACTCATCTAGATAATTATAATCTGTATAGGGATAATTAACCATAATCGATCTTCCGTCCATATTGGAATATTTGGAAATTTTATCTATGTTTTTCTTCATCTTTCACTACTTAGCTGTTTCGATTATCAAAACCTTTAAACAAAAATGTTCATAGTTGTTTTCATCTGTAATTACTTCATTCAATTTTTAAATGGATGTTCCTTTTTTTATTAAGAACAGTCTGTTTGAAAGTGATGATGACGTTTCATGCTAAGCAATCGTAACAACTTCAATGAAGACAGTCTGCGGAGGATCACAAGACCCATATAGCTTTTCTGTTTCTTTCATGATGGACATCTCAGAATTTTAAATGACCTAGCAACACTTGTTTATAGCAATTACTGATCTGCTGGATTGCCTCAAGAAATCAGCAGAAGGTTTCAAATCAGTGGATGTATAGAGTCAAAATAAATATTAGCATTAATCATTCCTGTTTGCTTTCTTCAGATAGTACCGTAATGTACTGATATCAGTAATAGCCAATTATGAATACATTTTACGAAAAAAATGATCTAGGGCTTTAAATGTGGTGATCTTCTTGAAAGTATAATTTACTGTTGATGCTAATAGTTATTATATACCTCGTAACAAAAACATACATTGTACGAGAACTTACTGCATATTTTTCTCTAAAATAATTTGGTAATGTGAAGAAGGAAATGGCGCACAAAATCATATTGTGCTAAATAAATAAGCGGGAAAATGACAGTATTTTGAGATCAAAATGCAGAAAAATATCGTTGTGATTCAGAAAAAAACTTTTAAACTTAGCATAAATGCAAGAAATACGAACACTTACGTCACATCAAAGATATCCTTTGTGTAAACCTGCTTGCAATATAGATATATACAAAGCAAAAATGTGCACTGAACTGTAGGGATACGAATAAACAAAATCAATATATTATGAATAATGTGGTACAGCTGCAGAAAATTCGGATTAAGTTCAGTGAATGCATTGTCAACAATACGATGACGCGTGTTAACAGTGACGTCACAGTCGAGTCAAAACATGGGCCGCTTACGTGTAAACGGTCAAACCGGTCGGACCACAGTTGTTCGTTTATTAAATAAAGTAGGACTTAGTAATCTAATGCTGCTTTCAAACGAGCCTTGACAAAGCTGTGCAAGGCTTGCAAGGATTTATACCCGAAATTGTTACATTTATAAACGGTCAAACCGGTTGTTCCGCATAACGCACAGGCCCATGGTTTGAGCGTCAATTCGCCCTTCACAAACAGCAAAAGTCGTATAACTGGTATATTAGGATTTATCAGTCACAACTGATGTCATTTTGGAGCTAAGAACAAATAACCAAGTGCAAGTACTACATTTTAAAAAAAACCGGTCCGAGAAAATTGAAAATATCCAAATAGTATGTATGACATCTAAGGATTTCATCAGTAACATCGAATTGTAAAAGAAAATGTAGAACTAATTGAGTCTGAACATCTGCAGGAGATACGATCAAAAATACTAGGTGTTCATTGAAGATATCAAATTAATTGTTTGTGCAAAGAAAAGAGCATCAATCAGTCAAGGATCAACGCATGTTGCCGTTTTTACCGAACCTGTTCGACTGGAAAGGACGAAGGTTTTTGGAGCCTCCATATAGCAAAGAATAAATTCACTTTCATTTTCCCGTACTTTCCGTACATGTGTTGCTATAACGGCTTGCACTCCTCGGCCGATCGTTCTAGAGTGCCCGCTATAAGCATGACGAGATTTAATTACACGGAAATAGATGTACACGTTAAAAATATGATGTTAAAAATAATTATAAAAGTTTATCAACAATAAAAGATATTCAAAAACCACACGTGTATGCATTTCAGACTCCACTGATTGGAAACAGCTAGCACAAGAAGAACTCGACAAAGCTTTGAACCAGAAACCCAACACCAACAAGGCGTTCAATGTTATCCTGTTTGTAGGCGACGGAATGGGCGTGTCAACTGTGACCGCGGCCAGGATCCTTCGGGGCCAAACACAAGGGAAACCTGGCGAGGAAACTATCCTCGAGTTCGAGAAATTCCCTAATGTAGGACTTTCAAAGGTTAGTAAACCGTTATCGTGACATACCCGGAGAAATAAAATTTACATTTTAGTCAAGTAAGTATATCTATAATGTTCCACAACTGTAATACTATATTCGTTACAGTGTGGAATACTTTTGATTTTCATTATATACGTACAATCATGTACAGCATCAGCAGCCAATCACAGGCCTAGAGTAATGTTTTCCAAACTTCAAAAATGGACTCGTGCGTTTATCACGTCCAGTAAATAAGCGAGAAAATAGCTACATAGCAAAACTATGGTGGCTTATATATGACATTTTGTCTTTTCGCTTTAACGCCAAACGAAATAACAAAATAAAGCAAAAGCGAAAAGACGAAAAGACGCCAAAGCATCAAAGCAAAATAACGGAATAACGCCAAAAGGAGGGAGAAAAGACGCTATTTTATCTCTACGCTTTGGCGTTATTTTCACCTCGGGTTGGTGTTATTTTGTTATTTCGTTTTGGCGTGTTCTCGTCTTTTCATTATTTAGCTTTGGCGCTTTGGCGTTATTTCATTTTTTAGCTTCGGCGCTTTGGCGTTATTTCGTTATTTCGCTTGGCGTTATTTCGCAGGCGACAAAGCGAAAAGACTAAATGTCGTATATAAGCCACCAAAGAAAACATTTTTACATGTTATAGAATATGAAGATTTCAGAACCATTATCAACGTAAAAACGTTTAATTTTAATGAGTTTAACGAATCGTAAAGCGAACATTTAATCACGCAAGGATTTCTACTCTTACAGCACGGTTAACGCCGTAAATATAGTGTATATACTGCCGTAACATATATAAAAAATAATGTTTGGTATTTCTCAACAGCTGCAAAATAACTTGTTTCGAATTAATTTGATAGCACGTTTACACACGAATGGTCGAGCGAAGGTTACTTACTTGGGAGGAAACCGGATTACCCGGGAAAAAATCGGGCAGGTGGTCGCATACGTACAATCGGAAAATCAAACCCGACTATCTTGGTGAAAGGCAAGTGCGCTATCTACTGCGCCACCCGATCACTTACCGATCTAGAATAATGTACTATCGGCATTATGCCACCGTTAATTGTTATTGTTTTATTTCCGCTACAGACGTACGCCAATGACAAACAGACTACGGGATCGGCTTCTACTGCAACTGCCATGATGTGTGGAGAAAAGACAAACTATCGACTTGTTGGTCTGAACGACCGCGCCATCGCCAAGAATTGTTCTTCAAAGTTCGGCAACGAAATGCCATGTGCTTTCGAATGGTTTCGAGAGGATGGTAGGTCTATTCTTAAGTCCATCGTCACATCGTTAGAATGAAAATCGTTAGAGTGAAAATATACCCATGGAATGTTCGAGACTATTCTTGAATCACCAATTTGTATTCCAAAGGAACAAATGTCCATTGCCCTTCTTCCTTATATAAACTGAATAAGTTGTTGAGCATTGCCAGAAGTCATTGCAATAGTGCTGGACACGAACACAATCACGTTTGTTTCCTTTCACTACACGAAGCACTGTTATTAGAAAAGAGCTATGACGGGTTGCTACGTAAAATATTATTCGCTAGCGCGCGTCCATCGTGCACTGTTATGACGCGTCCTCAGGTATACAGGTAGCTTTATCGGAATCCCGTGGCTTAAAATAGATCATTGTAAAACAGACGAATGTAAGGCCATGATTACTAATACATACATTTCACGATAAAGACTCAATAAACTGCTTATTTCGTGTTATGCTGTATGAAACACCAGCAGATATCTTGGTTTTGTTCTTACTTCACCTTGAAATGGTAAAATTACATATATATTTCGAATAGCATGTCTTACACGTATATTGCGCTCATTAACTTTGTGCTTCATTCTTCCTTTATTTAAAATAAATGAGACTTTCCTCGACGATGAATTTTCCCGCATGTTCGGTAATATCTTTGCGATTATTGATGAATACGTGTGGGGTGGATGGGGAGGGGTGGTGTTGCTAAGGACATCTGCCATCTTGGATCCGTTGCTATGCTATCCAAGATGGCGGCCTTAGCAATCCCTACACCTGCCCCCGCCCATCCACCCGTATTCATCATATCGTGTGTATTGTGTGTGACGTCATCAATTTTGAGTTACTCACCGGATTATCGCCCCTCAAGTAAATTTTATGCGTAATTAACGGATTAATTCCCCTTAAGTAAATCTTATTTTAATTAAAGGATTTGTGCAACTGTGTTAATGAGCTAGCTGGTCACGTGATCGCGTGACGTCATAATTGGACGAGGGTTTCCCGAAGCTATCCTTAGCCTCTCGCGTACTTGACCTTGGCCAACTTCGATCTACTGAAAACCTCGTTAATTTATCAACAACCACCATGGAGATGAGCTTGATTTTTTACCATACCAATTCAATTGAACCTGCGATGAAAAACGCGTTGATCGAGTTAGGACTGAAGAAAACATTCGTCCCAATCAGAGACTTACGAGTCGGAAGACGGGGACGACCATGCCAGGGCATGAGACATTCGCACACACAACGCATGGTATCTCACCTCAAGAAAAGAAATAAA